>CATIWR010107850.1:0-163292 GCA_949677035.1 Omphalea diandra
TTTTTTTTTTAAGTCCCACATTTACGTTTATTCACATGCTACCCTATCCAATAGGTAAGCTTCAGGACAAGGCAGGTTGTTCACTTAATTAGGCCACAGATCCCACAGCTCGTCGTGCTTCCGGTTTGTACTCTGATGCTGCTCTGATGAGTTTTGCTTAGTGAGATTATATTTAGTTCCAAAAAAAAACTCAAGTTCAAATGCAGACTCTAATGCCAGAATATATGGATCAGCATATCTCTCTATAAAATTATTATGATTAATGAATATTCTGTTTATGAAAAAAATGATAGCCTTAAGCTCAAATGTAGACTTCAATATTAATTATTATTTTTTTTAAAATGGATCAGATTAGCTACTGTAATCTATTAAATTTCAAATAAATTATTAATTAGTCCAACTAAATAATTGACCAGATTAAAAAAACTCAGTTAAAAATAGCAAATCGAATGAATTCGCCAATTAGATAAAATCAAAATTTTAAATAATTTTATTTTTTTGAAAGAAAAATTTATTATTTTACCCAGATTTTTTAGTTACAAATGAAACGTTTGCTTCTTTTTTTTTTTTAAGTACATTGCCATATATATATATATATATATATATATGACAATTTTCAATAAATAAAATATATATGGCATTGTAATTAAAACATAAACTATTTGAAAAAGGATATCCACTTCTTTTTGTCACTAGGGATACCCATGGGAACAAATATTAATAGCTGTTATTTCTTTTAATATTTTAATATATTATCAAATAAAAAAGATGGAGAGTGCAAAACTAGTGGAAATTCTATGTTAAGGGTAGTAAACCCCAGGAAACCAGTGTACACAAGTTTATTGAATTGGTTTAGTCAGTGTGATGACGCCATTATATGAAAATTAATTTTTATATGAATTTGCTAAATATGACATGCATTTTAAAGAAGATATATAATTTTGATGGAAAAAAAATTATATTTTTTTAAGTCTTTAAATTTTACATATTTATATTATTAGGTAATGGTCAAGCATTCACAACGGAAAATGTAATGGTAAAACCTTGAAATTTTTACTTCTCTTTCTCAATTAGAGTGGTAATTCTTTATTCAAATTAAATTTGTTTTAAAAAGGATTATATAAAATTTGAATTAATACGAAATTTTTGTGTCAAATCCAACTCCTGATTTTAATTCGATTTGTTGATCCGCTGAAGCATGAGTTCTAAAGATTTTAGAAAAAAAATGATTTGATTTGAATTATTAAAATATTTTAAAATTAAAATGATATCTAAGAAAGTATAAAAATTCTTTATGTACTGACTCAATTACTAAATTTGACTAGAAATTAAAAGTTTAAATTCACTTAAAAAATAAATTTGAAATTAAATGTAATAATTTTTTTTCTACTTTACATAAAATTTTGATCCAAACTTATAAAAAAAAAAAGGTTATGCAAATCTAAAATAAAATCAAAATAACTACATTTTTTTTCAAATTAAACCTAATCCAATCTTAATTCAATCTATTAATCAACCCAAATGTAATATAAAACAACTTTAATATAATTTGATTTAAATTATTTAAAAGTTAAAATAAAATATTATTTATTATTTAACAAAATAAAGCTATGAGCTTTTCGGCCTTATCAAAAAAATGATTTTAAAATGATGTTGGTTCTTAGAATTTAATATTTATATTCTGAATTATTTTTTAAAAAACGTAAATTTTTAGCTAAAAAAATTCAATAATATAAGATTATTGTGTTCAATTGGATATAAAATTTTTATGAACATTTAAAATAAATGTATTCAATTTATACATAAAATAATCACAAAAATTAATTTATATTATTATAAATCTAATAGCATGTTTATTTAATTATTCTATATAAAAAAGTATTGGGCAATAAACTTTAGCATAGTGATTAATTCAATATGACATAATTATAAATTTACAGTGATCAATTTCATGTGAAATATTGTTCAATAGTATCAAATAAATATTTTATTATCTTAAATAAGTAATTAATAACTATAACATATTAATAACTCAAAATATATAGTCTATGATAATGAAAATTTAAGAAATCTAAAAATAATTTAATTACTCAACAACCTAATAGAAAGATTATAATTTTTTTATAATTCAATAATTATTTTAATTAAAGTCAAATAATAATCTATATTTTTTATTTTGATTAGGATTGTGTTAAACTAATATATAAATATTAACTGTATAAATATAAAACATAAGGTTATATATGTTCATATATTATATTAATAAGGTTATATATATTCATTTCTTATATATTTATATTTGTATCTATATTTATATGACTTTTAATAGTTATAAAAAAAATAACTTTTCACTCATTGAAATGAAAAAATATTTTTTATATAGATAACAAAGTAAGCGTGAAGTTCACATATTTAGAAATATAATTTTTAAGGATATAATATTTTTATATAAACTATGAAAATCCAAGGATCAATGACTTGATCCATTTATAAGTAAAAAGTAACTCGACTGTTAACTGCAAAGAAAATGCGGCTCAAATGGACCTGATAGGAGGTTAATTCTATCGCACCTCCAGATCAACGTTATTGGCTTCGTTTATAATTCTCTGCCAAATGTAGTGTTAAGAACTTAATAACAGAAAAATTAGCCAAATTCCATCGAACTCAGAAATATCATGAAAAAAAAAAAAAAAAAGAAAATCGCCGTGAAGACTAAGAATAATAATAATTTAGTTTAGATCTTAATTTTATAAAAATATTTTAAGGAAATGGCATCGCACCGTGTTGACAATGAGCCGTCAGCCACTGGCATTGACAGGCGGCTAAGAAGAGCTAAAATTTGACTGCAATTGGATGTTGCCTGTTCAATAATGTCACACTCGTAATACTAATATTTGAGATCGTATTTTTATTTTTATTTTATCATGATTAACTCTTCCAAAGCTATTATCGTTGAATATAACAGAGTCGACCCATATAGATAATCACACAAACACCAGAAACTTCCGCTGTTGGATTTTAAAAACTGCTTCTGTTAGGAAGATCGATTACTTTGTACATACATATCCTCAAGCAGCGATTCTTTCAATTAATGGAATAAAGCGAATTTTATATTTATTAATCAAAAAGCATATGTTTACTGATAGATTAAGAAGTTTATAACTGTTTTGAACAATGAAATTTTTTTCAAAATTTTTCAATCGATTTGATTAATTGTTTACTACAGTTCGATTTCAATATATTTCGAGGAGACTTGAATATTTTTTTAAAAAAATTAATTTCCCAATCTTCAAAAAGTACAAAACACAAAATTTTTCTCAGACAAAAATATGTGGCTATAAACAGTGACTTAATAATTTTATGTATTGAATTATTTCCAAAACTATAAAATTACAGGTTTAAAACACAAATTCTATTTTGTTTCTAATTCAACTTTGTTAAGAGAATATAAAAATATAATTTTTTATAAATTCATTAAATTCAGTGTATATAAATTTACCTAGTCAATGCAAAGGAGAATATATATTAAGTAAATTTAAAAATTCTTCACTGTACAAAAAAAGTATAAATATATCATTTTTTTTTATGTGATTGGAAGTAATATTTTTGTCTGAGTTTATGTGAAGGCCTCTCTTTTGAAAGATTCCAAATGCACATTTTTCATGTTTGACAAAAGCGATAATGACATCTTAAGTTGAAGTAACCTGCCATACCACTTGAAGCATCTTTGTTTCCCGTGGTTCTCCTGACTCCTAAGAAGCCTGTGAAAGCAAGCATCCCATCGTTTAGTTGTCGTTCATGTGAAGACAAATGATGAAGTGAGCTTCAAATATTAGCATTTATAGCTCTTACCCTTTTATCATAATGGGATGCGTAGAATTCCATTCCTTTCCTTGCCATGGAAAAGATCATGTATTGGCGAGACTCTTGTGAATATATGGTGACATCACCAACTTGCAGTAGAGAATGCTAACACTTCCCCCAATTGGCTATTTATATTTTTACTTTATTTATTTATATATATGTATATAAATGTGGATGGCAATGCACATTTGAAAGATATTGGGTTGCATCTCATATTTGTGCTTATTAATAAAGAGCATATATATACTACCACGTAATTAATTAAGTTTATTTATATATATATATGTTTGAAACAAAGATTACATTAGTAAAATTCAAACTCTAACATCACTTTTAAATAGTTCGGCATTACTAGTAAATTAAGATACCAGTGAATTAAGTATATATTTTGCCAGATCACTATTTTGGTCTCCATCAAATTATAAGAATAACTACAATATAACAATGTGACGATCTAAACACTGTGCATGACAATTAGTAGTATTAACTAGGATGAGCCGAGCAGAAGGTACTACAAGGTTGGGTGAGCATCGTAATCATCGACGTGCCCGCAATAGCAAGGCACGCTGCCACATGCAACGGCTCAAATGAACGCAATTTATGATTTTAATATTTTTATTTTTATTTATAAATTTTAATTAAACAAAATTATATAGTACTATTAAATTAAGAACTCTCGATCGTTCATTTATTAAACAACCAATTTAACAAACAATAAATTCTAAACTTAACATATTAATCATTTTCTAAGATTATTATTATTAATTGTATCAAACTCGACATCGTCGCCCACCTCACAGGACAGAAACTAATTTGCGCTCCTTTGTATTCACAAATTGGCCTGGATCCCAATCCCCTCTTTAGCGCGTGAACTACACTCTTTCTTATAGGCCAGCTATGATATGGTACCACGCACGTACTTCCATAGCGTGATTGGTGGGTGTCGATTGCGCATCCAATGACAGATGACCTTTACATCACTTCCTTGACCAGGAACGGAACAAAATGATTGATGGCCCCAAGATAATGACACCTGGCTACACGGAAAGATCGCACGCTTCCTATTGCCCGACCGTTCTCAGACTTCTGACACGTAATAAGAAAAAAACCAGGAAGTCACTGTCGGCAAGTGCGGCACAATGTTGTAACCGTTCCAAAAATACTCACTCTTCTATTTTATCTTTTTTTTAAAAAAAAAAAATTGCCATATTATTATTTGGTGACTGATACAGCATAATTGGGGGAATTTTAAAAAATTAAAAAATAATAATTCTTATCCGAACAATGAGTTTCCCAAGTTTTTCTTAAACGGAAGATTTTTATTAACGTTGAAAATTTTTATATGGTTGATGAATTTCAGTAATTATTATAGATTGTCTAATATTATTTATATTCAATTGCTATGGAAGATAATTTTTAAATAATAAAATATGATAATCATATTTGTGTTGTTATTAATCTTTGAGAAATTGTTTAGAAAAAATAAAATAAAAAGAGAAAATAAATTTTATTTTTCTTTATTTATTTTTCCTCTTTATATTTAGATAAAAAAGAAAAAAGACATAATAAATTTTATTTTTCTTCATTTATTTTCTCTTTTTATGTTTAGATAAAAAAAGAGAAAAAAATTATTTTCTCTTATTCAATAGAAGTGTCAAAAAAAATATAAATTCATTATAATTTATTTTAATCATTATATTTTCTTTTTATTTTGGACGAAAAATAAATGAGATCAATTAATGGTTATTTTCTTTTGCCTTATATTTTCCTTCCTTTCCTAAAATTATCTTCCTCTCTTATTTTTTATTTTTATTTTACTCTATTTTCTCTTATTTTTTAATCTTATTTTACTTTATCTCTCTTTTTTCTCACTGGGTAAAGTACTATAAAAAATAAATATTTTCTTCAAAATGTGAGAAAAGTAAAAAATAAATCTTTATAAGATTTAAAAGGTGACTCCTTTTCTCTGATAAGGAAAAAAAAAAAAGGCTGGCTAGACATTATAAGTGTAACTTGCTAGAAATCCTTAGCTTTTTATTATTATTATTATTATTATTATTATTATTATGAGTAAACTTTTTTACAATAAATTTTGGCATTGATAATACTCTCATATTTTACCAATCTAGGAAAATAATTGACTGTAATTGTTTTAGGTAACTACTTCATGCATCAAGGTAATAATATAATGATATATAAATGTCTGACATATATAATTTTTCATTTTGAATTACAAAGATATTCATAGAAATTTATAAATTTTTTTATTTATTTACTTATTTTGCATTTGTCAAACACTCTTAATTGGGTATTTCTGCATTAACTGCTCAAAAATAATACTGCGCATATTTTTTAAAATACAATACTGAGCATACTAATTCACCATCAAGAATTAACTCTTTCACATTTTTTTATAGATAAATAAGTTTTCAAAGTATTATGAAGATTTTTTTTAGCTCTCTACAAATTTTCGAGTTCTTATTGCCATTGGACTCCCATTAAATATTATGATAGGTTAATATTAACTTTTTTATGGTTTAATAGTTTTTTTAATTTACTCTAATGACTTCATATTTTTTTTATATTAAAAATTTTATATTTTATTATCTATTGAATGCTAGTCTAACTAAATCTGATTTCTGACATATTGTATATCATTTTAATTTTGCCTATGTTGGACTAGGATAATCAATTCTAAGTTTTGGATCTCTTTTGATATTGACAAAAGAGATTGAGCAATCTTAATATTTCAATTAAGTGTTGTTTTGCATATTTAAATTAGTTTTTCAAGTGGGAGTTCGATAAAGTTCATAATCTTCAAGAAGGCGAAGTTCATAATCTTCAAGAAGGTAAAGTTCATCCAAATTCGCGGTTAGAGACTTTTAATTTGCGACTGTGACATAGCTCAAAAACAGAATGAAATCAAGTCAGACGAATTCGCGGACATCATCTCTGCTGCGAGTCATCCATAGATGGGAGTGTCAAAGTCACAGATGAAGTCGCAGTCAGTGTTGCTTCTTAATTGTGACCTCAAATTTCATAGTGACTGCAAAGGGAGCCAAGTTCACAACCACAACGTGCTAAGTGTCCTAAGTATCTGTTTAAGAACAAAATTTGCAAGGGCGACATTTTGGGTAGCAACCGTAATTCATGAAGATGAAGATTCTCCTTCAAACAAAATAATTCGCACCCTATACAAAGAATAATCGCGACTGCAATTTTTGTGGGTGGTTAGAAAACAACGGCTATATTTTTCTAATTGACGAATGAGGAGATGATATGTGGACTAGCCGTTAGATACAAACGAGATTTTCCGCTGCAATTTTTAGCTTTCGTATGGAAATTGGAATGTCGCAATCGCAAATTCTTAGTAGCGACCACAACTCTCATCTGTCATGCAATTAATGCAGAATCTACTTAGCATGATTTGGAGATTTAATGAGTTTCATAGTGTAACGTCTCTTTAGTGAGTATGAACTATAAATACTCCACCAAACAAATGTAAATGCAAAAAAATTCATTAACTTGTAACAAAACTCTTACAATTTTGCTACTCATTCTTACTATTCTTTAAGTGATTGTTTGGTGTGAGCATAAACACCAATTGTAATAGGTTTCAATGCGAGCTTGTAAAAACACTAGAGAAAAGTTTTAGTGTGAGCTTGTAAACACACTTAAGAGAGGTTTTAATGTTAGTTTTAGAAAACACTTGTAAGAAAGGTTGTTGTGTGAGCATTGAAAGTACAAAGTGTAAAAGTTAAGTGTGATGTCATAAATTTAAAAAATAGATCTTTATAAGATTTAAAAGGTGACTCCTTTTCTCTAATAAGGAAAAAAAAAAAAAAGGTGGCTAGACATTATAAGTGTAACTTACTAGAAATCCTTAGCTTTTATTATTATTATTATTATGAGTAAACTTTTTTACAGTAAATTTTGGCTTTGATAATACTCTCATATTTTACCAATCTAGGAAAATAATTGACTATAATTGTTATAGGTAACTACCTCATGCATCAAGGTAATAATATAATGATATATAAATGTCTGACATATATAATTTTTCATTTTCAATTACAAAGATATTCATAACAAATTTAATTATTTATTTACTTATTTTGCATTTGTCAAACACTCTTAATTGTGTATTTCTGCATTAACTACTCAAAGTTGAACTAGTTACCACACTAAATATAATCTAAGTTGTTTTAGATTTTTCATTTCAACTCAATTAATCTCATTGTTAACATAAATTAAAATTAATTAAATGTAAATACTATTTAAAATATTTATATTCCAGATGCATGGAACCAATTTTAAAAGTTAACTAGTTTAAATTTCTCATTTTATTTTCATTTTTCAAGTTGGAATTTGCGAGGGAAGTTTGAAAAAAAAAAAACTTTGACAAATTATATATATACACGTATATATTAGAAATTAGTATCTATTATATTTTATATTAATATTTTAAAATTTAAGATTAGAATAATAATTCTATGATTATATTTTTTTTTTGTTTTATGAAAATTTTAAATTTAAATTTATTTTACATTCTAGAAAGGGAGATGAAATTTCAAAGTTTATAATAAGATTTTAATTGAATAAGAACATATTATTGATGTTAATTTTAGATGTTCACTACAAGAATAGTTTTTAGCAATGAATTTATTTTATTTTTTATTATTTAATTAAATTTATATGATAGTTTGCAAGATGATAAATTAATTAATATTTTATGATAAATTTCTATACTTAAATAGTTATATAATTTTATATTATTTGGATAAACAAATATCATTAATTTTTTTAAAAATAATTTTTTCTTATAATATTATAAAATTAAATATTTTCTTAGTAATAAATATATAGAAATATAAAAATACATAATTTATACATATATTTGTAAAATAAGTAATAAATTACAATTTAAGCATTAATATGTATACATTTAGTAATTATTATTTACTTTGATTTATTAAAAATAAAAAAATATTATAATAAATATTAAAAATAATAGTTTTGAATGAACGTATTGCAATTTTATTAATGTCTAACTAGTTTTTTTTATGACTATAATAATAACTAAAATCATGTAAAATATATAAATCAAGTAGTATTCCTAAAAGAACTTTGACACTATTATTACTGTTTTTATTATATTGATTGACTAATCTATCCTTCAATATTTTTGCGCATATTTCTTAAAATACAATACTGAGCATACTAATTCACCATCAAGAATTAACTCTTTCACATTTTTTTTGTAGATAAATAAGTTTTCAAGTTATTATCAAGATTTTTTTTAGCTCTCTACAAATTTTCAAGTTCTTATTACCATTGGACTCCCATTAAATAATATGATAGGTTAATATTAATTTTTTATGGTGTAATAGTTTTTTTTAATTTACTCTAATGACTTCATATTTTTTTATATTAAAAATTTTATATTTTATTATCTGTTGAATGCTACTCTAACTAAATCTGATTTCTGACATATTTGTATATCATTGTAATTTTGCCTAAAAACTTAATAAAAACCCTTTGTAGACATTGTAAATAAAAATGTTGATATAGCTTGCATACAATAAAAAAAATTAAAAAAATACCAATTTAAAGATGAATTGTTAAAACCAAAATATTTTCATACACTGCCAAAAATTTTCTTATAACTGCTAAGAGGAAAATATACTTTTTTAATTTCCAATTTAGTCTTTTTCTTTCATTACTTTTTCATTTTGCCGTCTTTTTTATTAGAAATATAAATTATTTTAAAATTTTTTATAAAAGTTAAAATATGCAGAAATTATTTATTTATAAGTCAATAAAAGGTTGATATTCAGAAAATTTTCATATAAAATAAAGATTAAAAAAGGGTCAAATTTAAACAAATAAATTTATAACACTACAAGAAATATATAGTTTATCAATAGGAATTTCCATTGGCAAAGACGTCGATTCTGTCGATAATTTATGTTTACCAACAAAACACCGTTCGTCAACATCTGTCAGTGAAATATTGGTTAGTAATGAGATACTGATAGAAAATTCAATCCATCGGCAAACTTAACAATGAATTACCGACGAAATATCAGTCGTTATTTGGGCACAAAAATCCAACTGAATTATTGACGACATGTTTTGTCTGTAAGTTCACTAGTAAATCAATCGATAATTCATCAGTAATGAGTAGGTGAATTATACTCATGTATTATATTTTTTAAAAAAATGTCATCGTTAATCCATTGGTATTTATTTTATTTTATTTTTTCTGTTTGTTAGTAATCCATCGGTAATTTTTAAAGGATTTTTAATATTATAATATTAATATTAATATTTTTTATACTAATATTTGTAATATTGATTGTATTGATATGTTGAATATTAATTCTATAACATTTATGATATTAATTTTATAAAAGAATTGAAAAAATTTAAATAATAATAAAAAAATATAGTGATAAAAAAGAAACACACATTATGTGTGTGTGTTATTATTTGATACAAATAAAACTATAAAACTTATTAGTTGTTGCATCATTCGAATCGACAAAAAAATCATTAGCGACATTGGAGGAATCAGGACCATATGAAGGAGAAGAAGCAATAGTAGTCAATGGCTAAGGAGGAGATGGGGCAGGTGGTATAATCATCAACATATGAAAGAGAAGATGTATCCCAATTTGCTAGGACAGCGTGCAACCAATTCTTCATAGTTCGCATCCGTGAATCGACAGAGTGGAAGTGAGTGTGATAGGATGTGATCCTCTCATTTACTCGCCTCTCGACCTCTCGTTGCAAGTACTCAACAGAAGACGATTGAGTTGAAGAAGAGTTGGCACCAGAGAACTCACCATATAAACGAGGGACTTGATTACCTATACAGTAAATCTGACCCTTCACCTAACCTCTCACTATTAGTAGGAAAACCTCATACTTGTTGACCTAACGAGACTTATCGAATCCTAAAGGTGGTTGCAATAGTTGCTTACAATGTCTTAGAATACTAATAAGTAAATTATGACTTACATTAACTGCTCTGGACAATGCATCAATGAAAGTCTCCATGTCATATTATTTCGTATGTGTATACAAGAAGAAGTCAACAAAATGAGTTTCTTGTCCTAGCTATCGAGCCTATTATAAATGTAATCAGAAGAAGCGATTAAAATTAAAACTTTAAATGAAAAATTAAATAGTAATTCATAAATGTGAAATATTTTCTTACCACTTGTTTGGTGTACTCAAAATGGGAGATAAACCCCTTGTGTGCCTAGATAGACTTGAGCCATGACCTTCTTTCTCATTCTGTTTGTTCATGTTGGCCTGACTAGACACAACCTGAGCATGTGAAGAACTCCATTGAGTCCGCCAATGGTCTCAGGCCTCATCAAGCACCCAAGTCTCATTGTCATTATGTTTCAAATCATGAAGCATGTCTTTGTATCTCAAAGTAACCTTCTTAAAGAAGGCTTTATGGGCCAATGTATCGATCATCTGGTCTTATTGAAACTACTTTTGTATGAACAATAAACACAACAAAATTAGTAAATAAGTAAACTTATTTTTAAAATATTTAACTTAGAATTATAAATGTGGCTTACCTTGAACTTATTTCAGTAAAAAGTTTTCACAGACTGTGTGACCTTTTTCCAAGTGTAGCCATCATGATAAATATTCTACTTAAAGATCTTCTAGCATACACAAGAACATCTATCAGACGGATACAAACTAAACAAAATTGAAATAGAAAGTAGTCAATGTTATAATTAATAAGATAACAAATAAGAAAATAAATAGAAAATATAAAAAAATAATTATTACATACATCCCATGTTGTAAAAAAATATGAGGAAATATGAGGTCATAACTCATAAACTGTATATGCATCATCCTGGTCTATTGGCATCAATAACATAGATGGAGCTAAAGGATGATCCAGAGTAAGGGATGAAGCAAGAGATGGAGTTGAAGTAGCCAAACCTATAGGCGGAGCTGATGTTAAAGGATGTCCAAACATCGAAGCCTATGTGCTAGATGGTGGAAGTAATGGCATAGACAACCTGTGATTACAGGTACATCCTCTACCTAGAGTATCGCCTTGGGATGATGTACCTGAATCGCTAGGTATACAACGTGCCATCTGAATGTACATATAAAATTATATATTTAACATAACATATATATAATAAAATTTCTATTCAAATTTGTGCATTAACTTTCTTAAAGATTAAATACACTGAAATTTTTTACTTACTCTGAATTATCATATTTTATATCGCCTTTAGACATTATATCTTTTGATGATTCATATTTTGATTGTAGCTTAGTTTCATTGTCAAAATGAATATCTTTATCTTCATCATTTAATTCGATAATAGTGTCCCCAAATCATTTAAAACTTTTGGTGGCTCATCCTCTATAATTTCTAAAAGAGATAAATTTTGTTTTAAATCCTCTTGAAATGGAGTTTAAGACAATGTCTTAATAACATATTCGTCTTTTATTTCAACAAATGATTGAGCTTTCATTTTAAATATTGTCCACCAATCAACTTTATCCTGTCACAAACTAGGATAAGGAAGATAATTGACTTGACAAGTTTGCATAACCAATATAAAAGGTTCATATATATTAAACTTGTGCTCGTGGTTGATTTTGACAAGATTGTAATTTTCATACACTTTTATTCCAATATTAGGTATCAAATCAAACCATTCACATTTAAATAAAATGTTCTTTTGATCGAAAGTATATGATACTTCAACTGCAGCACCTCGATTAGTCGACCATAATAGTCATATGCATTTTCACTATAGTTTGAACCCTTAATACTTACTCTGCTATTGATTGATGTTCTATTGAAATCATATTTTTTAGTGTGAAACTTGTAACTATTTATAAAGTAAATAGGATACATAGTCACACTGCACAATGAACCTTTGATAAGATCTACAATAAATTGATTTGTGATTCCATTTGTTGAATCATTTGCTTAAAAAAATAAAACAACTCATTATCTACATTAGTTCTGAAATAATTACTCTTATAAAATTTACTGTTATATTATTAGTTAGGGTATACTAATATATGACTCAAACCAATATTGAAATTTTATATCCAACTTTTTATCAACATCATCAGTAGATATATGGTGAAAATTGTGCTTTAACATGTCAATGTGTAAGTTTTATAAAATTTGCATAATATAGTATTAGTATTTTCCTCCGTGATAAATTATGGCGCCAAGACGAGACGTCATAATTTACTGACGGATTTTATCTGTTGACAATCTACCAAAGTATTCAGTTGATAATTAGTTGTTATGTTATAAAATATCTTATTTATTCCGTCGCTGATCCAACAGTATTTACCAATAGACTGCATTCCATTGCCAAATTCCATTAGTAATATAAATTTTTTTTTTGTAGGGTAAAAGAAGCATCAAAAACTCTTTGAAAATTGTATGTGTCGCGACTTTAAAACAAGCAGATATATGTATCCATGAGAACATGTTTATAATGCACTATAAAACACTATAAATGTTTACTTACGATATTCTTAAAGGAATAAAATAATGTTGTATTTTTTCAAAATTATAATGCTCATGTATTTAAAATTTTTAATCTTGTACGCTAGAGTATCATACCAAGATTACACACCTATCTACATTGAAATTTATTTTCACAGCCATAAAAGATTTACCTTTTTCTTTAAAGTAAATAAGATTTTTTTAATTTATAGTAATCATACAATCAATCAATCAATATATATAATTAATTGTGATTTCAAATTTAGTAGATACATGTTCTACCTTATGTTAGTCAATTATATTAGCAACATAAATTTTTTAACAAGTGTCAATATAATATATTTTCATTTTATTACATGATATATAAATTAATAATAAAATATTTAGTTTCTTCAATTAACAAAAAAAATATAGATAATTTAACAATATAAGATTTTTTTTTAAGAACAACATAAAAAGTTCTTCACATAAAAATATTTTAAAAAATTCAACAATATAAGAAGTTTAATAATTAAACAATCAATCCCCAATCAGTCAAAATAAGAAAAAATTCTTAAAATGAGAGAACAAAATAACTAGTCAATTAGTATTAAAATAAATTTAACATTTATTTTCAAAAAAATAAATTTAAAATTTAATTTTATTAAATAAATAATTAATTGAATAGTTAATTATTATTTTATAAAAAATTATCATCAAGTAAATAAAATAATAAAATAAATTTATCAAAATTTATTATTATATGATAAGCTTTCTGTTTAGAATTTTTGAATGGGTTTAAATTTTTACTATTTAAATTTTTTAATTCCTATTTAGAAGGTCTTTTTTATATAACAATTAATTTTTTATTTATAATTTCCTAATATAGTAGTTTTCTATAGCGTAATATAAAATAATATGTAGTTTTATTATACACAATTATTTGATAAATAATAAATAATTATTTAAATTTAATTATGAGATTGAAATTAATAAAAATATATTGATTGATTATTATTATAAATAAAAACTATCAATAACAATTGATGAAATAACTAAAATTAACCTAATAAGGCAAAAACATTACATTTTCAATATAAGTTCTTGAAACTAAAAAATTGATTTTTAAGAAACTAATATTTGAAATTTTTTTAATAACAATTTTTTACTTACAAAAATTTAATTGCAAGAGTTTATAATCATTTATAAAAGAGAATCACATTTAGAGAAACTAACACAAGATTATTTTAAGTTAATCAAAGGTTTTGAGTTCGAATTTATAAGTACTCAACTACGTTAAAACTCAGTATTGTCACCCTTACGGTTCTACTCAACTCAAATTCAGATTAGTACCTATTAAAAAAAAAGTATCAAGATACCGCATAATGTTAATGAAAAAAATTACATTTAATTTTTTTGTTTGAAAATCATTTTTTATAGTACCAAACATACCCTTAATAAATTCAATAATAATTCAATTCCTAAATATTTTATATTAAAAATATTCAATTCTTAATTTTCGATACTGAAATTATTTAATTTTTAACTTTTTCATCACTTAATTTATAAATTTATCAAACATTACCTTTTACAATAATTTGCAAACAACTCATGTACCCACAAATTCTTCCGTGTCCTACCATAACTAAATATCCGGAATTCATTGCACGGGGTGCGATCCCATAAGGGTACGGATTGAATATCTACCCAAAAAACAAATATTTAAAAAAAGGAAAAAAGGGATTGAGTGGTTTAATTAGCCAGCTCTCTGCATTTATTTCTCTTGTTATCTTTAATTTGTAGTTAGGTGAGTGCTTTATTTTCGTCTAATTTAGTTTTAATATAATTCAACAGAAAAATATCGCACTTTACAGAACTGAGACAAATACTACTTTTTTTTTTTTTTTTTTTTTTTAAAGAATGGTAGTTTTCGTTTTGGTGGGTGACAAAATAGGAATTAGAATATGAAAAGAAATTTTTTTAGTAATATATTTATCCAATCGACGGCGAAACTAGCGCAATATCTCGCGATATATTGTCGGCGTATCGACAACAGGGCAAATGCCGGAACGAGACGGCGAGTAGAAACCACAAACCAACCCACTCCACGGATTATAATGAGCCCGCTATCTCACTCAGCCACGTGGTCACCCTCAACGGCTCGATCATCCGCCACGTCAAAGGAAAATAATTCCAGTGGGTCCCACTATATTAGGACTTAGCTGGCGAGCATTTATTGGCTGGCCAGTATCCTCTCAACCTGACCAGAGTCGACCCTAACCATGGTTTATATTATGAATAAAAAAAAAAAGACAAGAGGGAGGGAGAGTGGTGCAGCGGTACGCGGTTCACACCAATCAGATTATGATCTCAGCCACACTACCGCGTTCTTGTTCTTTTTATATCTAATAGATAAAATTCTTTGATATCCGGCGGGGTCCGAGACTGTGCGTAATTGATGAGATCGCGACGAAATTTGTTTAAGAAAATAGAAATATTCTTTAATGTGTTTATTGTTTCTAATTTTTGGTTGATCTGGTTGAGTTGTATCAATTTTGGATCTTGATTATTAGGATAGCGGAATCGTGTACATTTTTGGTCGTTGATTGGATTTGATTCGTCGCGAAATCTTCGCTGTTTGTTGCCGTGATTGAAACCGTTACGGATCCAACATTGTCGAAAAAGGAAAATAATAAGGAGGAGGAGGAACCGGCTTGTCGTGTATGGAGAGGAGAGATAATATGCAGGATAGAGAGGAGTGAGAGGGAGAGAAAGAGTGGAGAGAACGGAAAGGAACAAGGACATGGGGGTGGAGAAGGTGAAGGGGAGTATATCGAGGTCAAAAATGAAGATGTGGATGATACGCGCTACCACGTCGGTGTTATTGTGGACTTGTGTTGTCCAATTGACGACGATCGGGGAGCTGTGGGGACCTAGGGTTTTGAAAGGATGGCCTTCTTGTTTCTCTCATGAATCCGCGTCCGTCCTCGACGAGAAGCTTAATTCTATCCCCGTCCGCATCTTGCCGCCCAAGAGTCGGTCCCATTGTTGCTTTAATTGTTTATTTTAATGTTTTAATTGCAAATTTTGAGATTCCTGTGTTTTTTTGAAGTTCTGATTGGTTGGTTTTAGCACGGAATTAAATAGGATGTAGGAGGTTGTTATTTACGTGAGAGGCATTCTAGAAAGTTTATGAATTTCATGATTGCCCGATTTAAAAAGTAATCCAATTTGAAGAATATTTTGCCCACCTCATTGAAACAACTTGTTTGCTTCTGATACCTTTCTTCTAACCACTTGTTTGTGGCTTGTTTGAATTTTCGTGTTTTTAATATGTGATTGTAGTCTAATTGAGTGGTTTTGATACCCTCTTTGTTTTTAATTATTGGTGATTATCTACCAATTCTAAATTTGTTTTATTACAATTAGGGGTGTATAAGAACAATGGATACCTCATGGTTTCGTGCAATGGAGGTCTAAATCAGATGAGAGCAGCGGTGAGTGGTTAGCAAAGTGCATTTCATATTTAATTAAAGTATGGGTGACTTTGCTATTAATTTGACTGTTTCTACATTATTTTGGTGATTAATCTGGTGTTTTTCTCAAAATTTTCAGATTTGCGATATGGTTGCTATTGCAAGGTACTTGAATGTCACACTTATAGTTCCAGAGCTAGATAAAACATCCTTTTGGGCTGATCCCAGGTGAGTCAATTCCTGTTTCTGCGTCAATTATGGTTTTGAACGTATTTAAGTGTAGTGAAATTATATACATGTTGATTCCCCATATTTTCGGACTGGGAAGATGTACATTTCTTTCTAACAATATTATGTTATCGCAGTGAGTTCCAAGATATATTTGATGTTGACCATTTCATCACATCATTGAGAGATGAAGTTCGGATATTGAAAGAACTACCTCCTAGGCTGAAGAGGAGAGTGGAACTTGGGTTGACACATACCATGGCACCAGTTAGTTGGTCTGATATATCTTATTATCATAACCAGGTTTGTGCATTTGTATTATTCCTCCTGGTATCATGTTATACCTATGTTTGCCATCAATCACCCTTTAAAATACAATTTACAGTCAGTTGGCTTAAGTTGAAAACCTCTAACTTGTGTTGAGATGTGGGGTTTTTATATAACATAGTATGTGTTATCATATTTGTTTATTGAGTTTTGTTCATTTTTTTCCTCATATTTGTGGCATGCAGATTCTTCCTTTGATACAGAAGTACAAAGTTTTGCATCTTAATAGAACTGATGCTCGACTTGCCAATAATCATCAACCTCTGGATATTCAGAAGTTGCGTTGCCGTGTAAATTTTAGTTCTTTGAGATTTACTTCTCAGATAGAAGAGTTGGGTAAAAGAGTTATAAAGCTTCTTAGGCAAAATGGGCCATTTTTGGTACTTCATCTCAGATATGAGATGGACATGTTGGCATTTTCTGGCTGTACTCAAGGTTGCAACAGTGAGGAGGTAGAAGAATTGACAAGGATGAGGTGAGCTATGCAAATCTCTATTGGCTATTTGGCTCCAATTCGGCTGAAATATAGTCTGATATTTACATTGAATATAGTCTGATACTTGCATTACATAATTTTCTCATCTAAACAGATATGCTTATCCTTGGTGGAAAGAAAAAATAATAAATTTTGACTTGAAAAGAAAGGACGGGTTGTGCCCTTTGACGCCGGAGGAAACAGCTCTTACATTGAGGGCGCTAGACATCGATCCAAATATTCAGATCTATATTGCAGCAGGTGAAATATATGGCGGAGATAGAAGAATGGCAAGTCTTGCAGCAGCTTATCCCAAATTGGTTATTAGACCGAAACTTGTCTTATTTTCTTTGACCATATCATTTACTGGTTGCCCTTCCATATCATGGAGGTGCTTTTGGTTTTGCAATACAGGTCAGAAAGGAAACACTTTTGGAGCCATCAGACCTTAGGTTTTTTCAGAACCACTCATCCCAGATGGCCGCACTAGACTATCTTGTTTCACTGGAGAGTGATATTTTTGTCCCCACATATGATGGAAACATGGCTAAAGTTGTTGAAGGCCACCGGAGGTATGTTTTCGCCAGCACTTCTAATTGTGAATTCGACATGTTATATATAACAGGCTGTAATTTTAAATTAATTGTCTTTTTTGGGCTTCAGATAAATAATTTAGGAATTCAAATTCCTTTGAGTTTTAAGATCCCATTTTTTCTGTCTCAATCAGAGGACAAAATTTTGTGTATGCTCCTAAATCCAGACAGAGTTCTTTATTCTGGCTGTGAAATAATTAACAAACTTAGAATCTCCTTCTTATTTGAAATTCAATAACTTGTTTTTGGTGGTTTTTGGAATAATTGTTATGTCAACTTGGGAAAGTTCCCAAGATTTCACCTAAAATGTTGTCAACCAATCTCCTTTTGTCTGATAATTGTTATTACACTACTTTCCCTGTCTTTCTTTGTAAATTCAATAATCCATCTTAACTTCTGTTTATCTGTGCTTTTTCAGATTCTTTGGGTTCAAGAAGACAATTTTGTTGGACAGAAGGCTTTTGGTTGACTTGATAGACAGGTATGGTGCTGGATCACTGAGTTGGGATGAGTTCTCCTATGCCGTAAAAGAAGCACATGCAAATAGAATGGGAAACCCGAGAAAGAGGTTAGTGATCGCAGACCGGCCGAAAGAAGAGGAATACTTCTATTCCAACCCAGAAGAGTGCTTACAGTTATCAGAGGATCCCTTAAGTAGCACGTGACTGTTATTCAGGAGATTGTGATGTTTATCAAAGTGCTCCCCATATTCTTAGAATTCTACCACAGATCAGAGGATAGTTCTCCACAGGGTGCAGTTATGAAGAGACAATCAAAGAAGATTATAAATTGGAGGACACCAACAAAGCCCGAGATGATCTTATGGGAGCGGCTGTAGGGCGTTATCATCTTTAGTATATGCAAATAATCCAATTCATGTATAGATGCTACCCTGCCATTACAGGGTGACGTGAAATCGGCAATATCCGGTTGTGCACAGAGGGTTGCAAATGTAGATTTGTTCTACCAGAAATGTGGCCTCAACGAAGGTTTATTATTCCTTAACCCTTCCATTTTGTATTTTTTTTTTTTTTTTTTGTTCGTTCATGATATGAGTTTCTATCAAATATATTATTTTAAAGATTACCATTCACATATTATTGAGTTGGCTGGTTCTCTTCTTTTATAAACTGTCGGTTGCAATCCAAGAAATAATTATCAAACCATTGTGGCGGTCCAGGTGATTAAAATATAAACTGATATAATAGTTGTGTTGATCATATATGGACTATGACAATCGGGGGATTGTCAATTATGTGCTCATTTCCTGTAATAATTTTTCTAAGATATGAAATGTGAGATAATATAGCTTTCCTATGTAATGATATGACTGGAGATGATTCCCATGCACTGGTTGGTTGGTGGTTTGGTGTCATCTATCAATGCTTTTATTGGTGAAATAGATGGGAGCTTCCAGAGTGAAAGGCAGTTGAATCTTGTATTTTTGTTCTCTACATGTGCTTGTGGATAGTCCCACTTTTCCTTGGATTAATGTGTTATATGAGTCGCTCAATAGCCAGTTTCATGAAACCAATTGGCAATTTCCCCTTGTAGTTCGAAAAGGGGGAAGTTAGCTGGGCTGGATTTCAATTCAGCTTTCGTCAGTTTATATTTAATAGTAAGTTGATTTTTAAAATTTGGCTCTCCGTTTTTTCGGCAAAACATAAAAATTTTTCGTATTTTTTAATATTTGATATATATATATATATATATCATCGATATTCATATCAGATATTAATCAAAATTGATTAATGAGATTTATAAAATTTTTATTTTAAATTTATTTTTGTCATATTAAATAACAAATAGTATAAATACGAAGTATTTAAAATTTAAATTTTATAAATAAAAAAATTGATAAATTTAATATATTTGAAATATTAAAAAATGTTTCTTTTTAATTTTTTTAAAAAATAATTTTTCACAAAAATAAGTGCAGGAGATGAGCTTAGTTGAGCAGAAGGCTATTTAGACGGAGCCGGAGAGCAGCTTGCTTTTGCCTGGTCCAAAAAATCTTTGGTTAAATGCTTTTGATGATTGGTGTAAAGTGCTTTTCCGAGGATAATGATTATTTTCTGAGAAAGTAATTAGGAAAAAAAACAGAACTAATAGACAAAGACTGCATCGAAGGCCCCCCACAACCAACGGTCAATTGATGCCTTTCTACCCATAATTGAGTGGAGAAATTTACATCTGTCTTTTCTTTCTCTTCTTCCTCTAGCCTCAGTCCTAGATCTGGTCCATTCCCTTTCTCTACCCTTTAATAATGAATTTCAAAAAACACTTATGAGTGAAGGCAACACATACATATATGTAAATATAAAAATTATTTATATTCTTAACATGATAATTTATAATTAGATTATAGAAATAAAAGAAACTAAACAATAATAATTTGATATGCATTACGCTAAGACAATTTCACAAAAAACTAATAGCATCTGCTGCATAAAGTTCAAAAGGCAATAGATTAATTACCACTCTACTCTTAGCCTTCAAATAAGGACTATTATGAAATAGAGAGATGGATGTATGAGTGATTAAAGTTGTATTTTCTCTTTGTTGTGTTTGGCTTACAATCTATTTGTTGCCCTCTTCCGTTTAATCGCACTGCTGCTGCTCTGGGTTCTGAAAACTCAAGTGCCTGACTATAATTTGTATAGTGAATAAATCCAAGATCTGGGCATGAACTATTTGCTGCTGCGTTAGACTGATTCTTCTTGTGCTCAACTGTTCATATTTTTACTCTATTCTGCACTTACAAATAAGTTACTTGTCCTTTGGCCTTTTATCTACGTAATAACACTATCTTTAGACCATCTAAACATTCGTAACTCCAAAACAATTTACTATAAAATGTAGTTTCTACTGTAACCTATTATTCCATTTTTAACTCCAAAAAAATATTCTCCACATATTCCTTTTTATAACTCATTTAATATTTCTTTTTACTAATATTATATTAGTCATACATTTTACACATTACATTTATATTTTATTTCACACTTGTCATTATACACCCATATATTAATTTTTAATAAATATTTCATATATTAATGCATTTAACACATTATTTTGTTTTTATGCTTATCATAAATTTAATTTTATTATGTATTACAATATTATTTTTAAGTGATAATATATTTTTTATTTAAGTAGAAAAAATTTGGTAAAATTTTGTGTGAAACTGTTAAAAAATTCTAAACATAATTTATATGTGGACTGAACTAATTATTATATTTAGACTAAATTGTAATTTATATATGGAGTAGGATTTATTTGTAAAATATTTAAATAATAAAAAGGAGAAATTTGGCGATATGACCCAACACTATTTACTACCTCCAAAATCCAGCCACAAATGCACCCAAATTAAAGAAATTTAGAATGGATTGGAGATGGTCTTGATGTCTGATGCAATGAATTATTATTTTACTTTTTTAAATGGATATATAATTTTCTTATGAACTTTCAAAAGGAAAAATATACTCAAAATCAGAACATTTTTGGCTAAAGAAATTATAAAAGAATCTAATAGTTAATTAACAGATATTGACTCAAATGGTAAGAGAATGTTCATATTTTTTTATTATTTTAAATTTGAATTTATTGAAAAACTATGAAAAGTGCTTGAACCAACCTAATTAATAAAATTAATAAGTAAAAGTTGAAATTGGATTTACATTTATGGGTCTGTTGAGTTGTATTAAGAGTATGTACCGATGGTTATGTTGAGTTGCATTAAGGGTTTTGAATGAATCAAAGAAGACAATTTGTGCATAATGAGATTAGACAATTGAATTTTTCTTAAGAATTTCAACCTAATAATATGTGTCCATTGACTAATCTTGTCCTACAATCACTACTTACCCCTTTAAGGAATATTATCAATAATAATAATATGTGTCCATTGACTAATCTTGTCCCACAATCACTATTTACCCCTTTAAGGAATATTATCAATAATAATAATTTAACCTGTTGCTGTCACTATAATGAAACAAAAAGAGAAAAAGTACATGCTCTTGTATCTCATCACAAACGGTCTAAATCAGTCGAAATTTTGAGCACTTCTTGAGCTAAGATGACTGGTAAAATATTCAAACCATGGAATTTGCCTCACTCTGCTTGATTTATAAGCAAAAAAATTATATATTATAAATTTTAATCTCTCCAAAAAGCTGAATGTTTGGTAACATTAGCTTTCTCACCTAACACCTCCAAAACTGAATTGAAGTCCTGAAAATATTAATATGAATTACTGTCACAGGCTAATGTGATAAGTTCTCAATAGTTGATCACAAAAATAAAAAAATAAAAAAAAGTCCCTCAATAAGGACACAGCTCAACTGAAAATTTGGTTTATGATTTTGATCTTCTACCTCATCCAATGTTCTTTGTTTTCTTCCAGGTCTCTTCATCCAGTGCCCTTTAGTTAGTGCTCTTTCTATCTCAAAAAAACAAAATTACCTCTTACTTTTTTAAATAATATATATATATATAAAATATTTTATTAATTCATAACTTATAATATATTTTTTATTTATATTTTAAATTATATTTAATAAGAAAATAAATATACTCTACTTAATTTAAAAATTAATAAAACTGAATTATAAATATATTTTAAATATTTTAAATTTAATAATATTATATTTTCTGCCCAAAGCCAACATTTATTTTGTTTTCTGCCACATATTATATTCAGGTTTCCTATTTGAACTGAAAATTTTGTAAAATTTCTTTAAAAATAAATATTCGAAATGAGTGCTGCTCAAAATCCTAGTATTCGAATTTATTATTTTTTAACAGAAACAACCTTTTTCTTTCTCCTGAGAGCCTCATTTCTCTTTGGTTCCAGGGTGTTCCCAGCCATTTTTGGCCGGTAATTCACCTTTCTTTTTTCTTTCCTTAATCTTATCAATTTTTTCCCCTATTTTCTAATTTTGCTTACCATTTACGAACTTAATTTTTAGAGACTTGTCCTCTTTCAAATTAGATCTATGATCTAAGCTTATTTTGCTCCCTCTTTTACAGGTTCCTGTGCAACAGAAATTTAGCTAATAAATATTCTTAAAAAAAGATATTTAGCTAATAAATAAATTTATCTCCATGTAGTATAATATAAGAAATTCACTTTGATGATTTTAATTAGAGATGATAATTTTTTATTCGATTTAAAAATTTGTTATAAATTTGTCTGAAAAATACGATTTGATCATATTCGAAATTGATCTAACCTGCAAATTAACTCAAATTGATCAAATCTCGACTCGACTAACTTGATTTCAATTATTAAAATATTTGAAATTTATTATGTCAAGTGTATATATATATATATATATATATTAAACAAGCCTATATATGTTTTTATATTTGAAAAAAATTGTAATGATAAATTCATATTAAACAATTATATATAATTATTTTATATATTACTATATTATTCGATGAGAGTATATCCACTCAAAGTACATAAATTTCGTTTGTTATGATTAAACCTAAACTTAGATTTTTCTTGTCCGTGTTAAAAAAAAAAAAAGGTGTTGTGAATCCGTGGACATTAAATAATTATAATGTATTTTCTAAATGATGATTAAAGGGCAGATCGGCAGCCAGTTAAAGAAGAGGCGCAAAGGACAGGCATGGGCTGGGCTAAAACAGGGTTGGCTCTTCATTGGGCACGATTCGCACCCCGTTTGTCCTTTAAATAGTCGAGTTAAACACTCAGACAGAATCCTCTCCTACTCCCTTGATCTCCTCCAGTTCTCATCTAGCAGTGAAAAATCCAATAAGATAGATAATATTTAGTACCTAGTTTCATTCTTTAACAGATCATAATGAAGTTGACAAGAGACCACTTCTTGTTGGAATTTTTTGTGTGGGCTAATATTAATTATGAATTTGTTTTAATTATTTATAAAACAGACTGAATAATGTAATTTATTAATTAGTAGGTAAGTCCAATTAAAATAGTGATCAATTGAGTTATAGGAGTCCAATTAAAATAGTGATCAATTGAGTTATAGGCTTGTGACACTTTTTGTGAGCCGATATGGAAGACGATCAGTATAAGTTTATTTTAACATGGGTCTGTGATAGGTGTACCTGTTAAAATTTATTATAAATAGGTTAAGTTCTTTCTCCTGCCTTCATAACCCTAACCTTAGTTGTTACGCCTATTATAGCCGTCTTCTAAGAAGATCAAAGAGAGGAAAACCTATCTTTCGTTTTCAACCCTTCTGACCTATTATCCCAATGTTTAATTTTCAGTGATCGCAATTATGACGTAGAACAATTTGAGATCCAATGCGCAAACAAATACGAAATTTGTTTATGCTTAACTGTTAAATTGGTGTTCTAAATTTATGTACTAGATCCAAAATTCTTACATGTAGTATCAGAGTTTTGGGGTTGTACATGATTTAGAATCCTAAATACTTTGTATTGTTGATTAAAAAAAAAATTTTGGTCGGAGTAAGGGATCCTATCATTAGTGAATTACGTTTGATATATTTAATTTGATTTTACCATCTCAAGCTGTTTATTTAGCTCAGACGGTTGGTGACCACGTTATTTGCATAAGAGGTCGCGGGTTTGAAACCCGCACTCGCCAAATACTTCCTTTTCTGCCAATTTTTCTCTCTCTTTTTTTTCCTTCTCTTCTGCGTTTTTAGTCCATAACCCAACAAACAAAGTTTTTTTTGGTTCCAAACCTAACGCACAAACAACAATACATGGGAACCATCGTATTTTGCGCGTGCTTGTTATTGTCAAACTAGAACTTCAACACCAACCTATGAACCGATTTGCCCAAATTCAAGTCCCTGATAGCCGCACAAGCCTTAAGGACCAATGGTTCTATTGAGGGTATTGAAGAAGAAAGTATCGTAGAGAATGGTGTCGGATTCGGGTGAGAATAGGAAGGAGTAAGCATAGTCGACGGCGTAGAAATCGAAGGATGTGGCAGCGAACGTGGTGAGGATGAGAGGGTTGTTTTGGAGGCCGGATTTGAATGTGGGCGTGGAGCTGAGTGAGTTTAGAGAGAGAGTTGCAGAGTTGAAGGAGAGATACCTGCTGGTACCGGTACCCGAAAACGGTGGGCATACCCGCCTCTTTCTTCTTAAAGCCAGACCCAAACCGCTTTACCTCCTTCCTCGACTCATCGAAGAACCAACCTCCTTACCTCAATCTTTTCTCCTTATTCTCTTTGTCACTATATTATTATTTAGCTTCCAAGGTACTGTTTTTCCGGTCGATCATCATCTCGGCTTGATAAATTAATTTGCTTTGTTGATTTGATCATGTTCAATTTTGAGCATCTGTCATATGATAATCTTCCAGTTGATCAATTTTTCTAGTTTTGCTTTTGATCACTGAGTTAATTACGTTTCTGATAGCTTATTATTATTATTATTATTATTATTATTATTATTAAATTAAGTTTGTGTTAGTTTTGGTTAAAAAAAAAAAGGGATTCGACGGCTTCGATGATGATCGTTGTGATAATCAATCAATGCATCTTGTATCCGTCTGCAGAATTGAGGTTTGATGATGATGATGATGATGTGTACGATATAATTGTGAGGAGTAGGAAGATATAACATGGAATTCTTCTTTGATTATCCGTTTCTTGCTCTTGAGATAATTAAAGTAGTTGTGCGCGACATTAGTTGTTATTTTAGTGTTGCACTTTTGTATGTGCATTTGACTCAGATTCGGTCTGTCAAACTCGAGCAAAGTATGATATGAGTCTTTGTATAGTTCGATAAGAGATGTGTATACAATTGTGAAGTACTAATGTTGCTTCCTTGAATACCTTTTATCTTCTTATCTTGTTCTTTGAACACCTTCGTTCCTCTTCCTTTTGGCTAGACTATTCAAATCAAAGTTTTTTTTTTTTTGGTTGATATTGCGAACAAAGATCGGCGATGGCTCCCTGTTCGATCCAAGATTGGTTTTCTATGACAAAAAAAAAAAAAGGGATTGAAACCGTGATGCGTGCTATGGGTCTCGAACCCACTACTGTGGGACTCAAACCTTAGTGCTTAACCAACTCAACTGAATAGATTATCTGTTAATTTCTTATGCAGAAAATATTTAGATAAACAAACTATATTCATGTT
The DNA here is from genome assembly GCA_949677035.1 of Omphalea diandra. NCBI lineage: Eukaryota > Viridiplantae > Streptophyta > Magnoliopsida > Malpighiales > Euphorbiaceae > Omphalea > Omphalea diandra. The sequence continues at coordinate 26,595 of CATIWR010107850.1, forward strand.
CATCATGGTACATTTTAATTTTATTTCAATATATATATATATAGGTGGTTTATATACAGTTAATTGTCAGTTTATTATTTAGTGATATTAATTTTGTGATAAAATAAATAAAATTGCTAACAAATATTTGGTTTGCGCATATATGAGATAATGAACATGTGTTTTAAAATTAAGGTATATTGTATTTGGTACCTTGTATATTTTTTGAAATATATATTTATGTTTGGTATGTATTTTAATTGGGTTTTTATAAATCTTTAATTAAAAATAATTTTATGGGTTGATATGGGTGTTACCGGCGAAGTAAGACACATCCATTGAAATTCATGGAGTTATCTTTAATTTTTGCAAAGAGATAATTCTAAATTAATGCATGTAATAACCTGCCTAAAGGGGGTTATTAGATGCATTGATTGTGGGAGTGCTTGTTAGAATGAAGAGATAACTCTAAATTAATATACATAATAACATGCCCAAAGGAGATAGATTTCTTGAAACTGGTGTGTACTCGATTGTGTGCTTTATAACTAGAAATTTTATTGCATGTGCATGTTTTGTCTAAAGAGGAATATGTAGTGATGTTAGAATTTTCTAGATTGTGTAAATTATAAGTTTAATTTTATACATAGCCCAATTCTAATACATGTTTTTGTTTTGCGCAAACAGTCTCCTTTAGTCTTAACAATAGTACTGCAAGTGTTGAACTCTTGATTAGCACAAACTTTAAGAGGTGGAAATAAGACATTCAGTTTGTTTTAGGAATGAATGAGATAAAATATGCTTTTTGTAAGGATGAGCCTACTAAACTCACCCATGAAAGCAATATCGAAGAAAAAGGACATACAATCATAGTGGGAGTGTAATGGATTACATTCTAAATATGGTTCACCTTCAAACCAAACTTAGGGGTCTTAAACTTGATTTATGTTTCTATTTTAGATAAGATTGTATATCAATTTAATATCGGAGTCTGGATTTTGTCTAGTTTTGGAGAACACCTATTATGTTTCATCTTTTAGGAGAAACTTGATTTCTGTTTCTGTTTTGGATAAGATTGGATATCATTTTGCTATTGGTAATAGAAGGGCTTATATGTTTTCATATTATAAATTGATCAGTGAATGTGTTTTGTTCGATAATTTATATAGATTGTGTTTGAATGATGCAAGAGATTGTGAACCTTCTTGTGAAGCCAACATTATGACCAAACGATCCTTCATTAAAAAAAAATCCTTGTCATTGTGGCACAAATGTTTAGATCATATATCTAGAGAACGAATTGAAAGACTAGTGAAAGATGACATTCTTTCTTCTCTTGATTTTGAGGATCTTGATGTTTATGTGGACTGCATAAGGGGTAAATTGACTAAGAATAAAAGGGAAGATGCTAATAGAAGTTCAAATCTTCTAGAGATTATTCATACTGATATTAGTGGACCTTATTCACCTACTGTTTGTGGTTATAAATATTTCATTACCTTTATTGATGACTTTTTCACGTTATGGCTATTTATACTTGATAAATGAGAAATCCGATGTCATTGAGATACTCAAAATTTTCAAAACTAAGGTTGAGAAACAATTAGGAAAAGTTAATAAAATTGTGAGTTCTGAATGTGGGGTGAATATTATAGCAAATATAATGAGACTTTTTCTCATGTTTCCTCTAAAGATTCCTTTAGAACAATTATGGCCTTGGTTGCTCATTTTGATTTAGAGTTGCATCAAATGGATGTCAAGACAACATTCTTAAATGGTGATTTGGGTGAGAAAGTTTATATGGTGCAATCGGAAGGTTTTAAAGAAAATGGTAAAGAACACTTAGTTTGTGAGCTGAAGAAATCTAGTTTTAAACAAGCTTCTCATCAAAGATATCTTAAATTCGATGAGATAGTCACTTAACTTGATGTTACAGAGAATAAGATAGATCAATGCATTTACCATAAAATCAGTGGGAGTAAATTTATATTTCTTGTTCTCTATGTTGATGATATTTTGCTGGCTAGTAATGACATAGGGATAATTTATGAGACTAAGCAGTTACTCTTTAGGATTTTTGATGTAAAAGATTTTGGAGAGACATCTTTTGTTTTGGGTATTGAGATTCGTCATGATCGGTCTCATCGTTTATTGGGTCTTTCTCAAAGGGTCTATATTGATCATGTGCTTAGTAGATTCAATATGCAATCTTGCAAACGGTGATACTCCTGTAGTGAAAGGAGATAAATTCAGTAAGGAATAGTGCCCTAAAAGTGATATAGAGAAACAAACTATGAATAATATTCCTTATGCAAGTGCAGTTGGCAGCTTGATGTACACCCAAGTATGTACAAGACAGGATATTGTATACGTTGTTGGTGTTCTTAGTCAATATCTTTCTAATCCTAGGTGGGATCATTAGGTAGCTGCTAAGAAGGTAATGAGATACTTGCAAAAGACAAAGGATTATATGTTGGTTTATAAGCGTGTGGATAATCTTAAAGTGGTAAGGTATTCAAACTCTGATTTTGAGGGCTGTAAAGATGATATGAAATCCACTTCAGGTTATATTTTTATGTTTGCCGGTGGTGTTGTTTCGTGGAAAAGTGTTAGACAAACACTTACAACTTCTTCTACTATACAAGCTGAGTTTGTTGTTTGTTATGGTGCTAGTACACAAGCTATATGGTTGAAGAATTTTATTTCTGGATTGCTTATGGTTGATTCTATCGCTAGGCCACTTCGAATCTATTGTGATAATAATGTCGTTGTGTTCTTCTCTAAGAACAATAAAAATTGGAATAGTTTCAAGCATATAGAAATTAAATATCTTGTAGTCAGAGACTTAGTAAAGAAAGGAGACGTTGAGATTCGGTATGTTAGTACAAATTTGATGTTAGCTAATCCTCTAATCAAAGGACTTAAACCTATAATTTTCAAGAAACATGTTTGTGATATGGGTGTTGTAGAGTCTGTTGATGTGTTTGGTTAGTGAGAGTTTTGTACTTGTAATTGAACGTCTAAGTTAAATAATTTTGTTGCATTGCTTATTCATATTTATTTATATGAGTTAAGCACTTTGTGGTTGTTTGTTATGCGTGTGTGTACATTCTATTTATATAACATGCTATGAGTTGTGTGTGATGTGCTTAAGATTAGTGTAATTATCTTAAGTTATGTTTGTTTTCAATTGTGTTTTTGGAAACAAATGCTAATACATATATTGTGTGTGTATTTCCAAAATGGAAATAAAAGTCTTATTGTGAAGTCTTGTGAATTTCTCTTACTCGTTTGAGCATGTGTGAAAGAGAAATATTTGGAGGACTGACAAAGAAAATAGTGTATTAATCACATGTGAGTGTTGTTTTCTTACTACACTACCATATCATAATCCAGGTCGGTTAAGTTATCAATATTTGTGACTATGGATTGGTACTATGCCAATAAGGAGCATGATTACTGTCATAATCCTATATTGATAATTTAATGTGGACAAGATTATTTTTAAAGTGTTATTTTATCAATAAACTATATGTTTTCTAAAATTTTGTGGCCACATTTGAGTTTAAAGTATTCAATCCGAGAGTCATTTTCAAAAATATTTTCTTTCATAAAACATGAAAACCCTATAGTTAATATTGTCCAAGTAGGAGAATGTTATAATTTTTTGTGTAGACTAATATTATTTATTGGTTTGTTTTAATTTTTTATAAAACATACTTAATAATATAATTTATTGATTAGTGGGTAAACCTAATTAAATTGTGATCAAATGAGTTATTAGTTTATGACACCATTGGTGGATCAATATGAAAGACGGTCTGTATATGCCTAATTTAGTGGGCCACTTTGAACTGTTATATTTCCTTATTTTTTTTTATTAGGATGATGAATTTTATTGCCTAATATATTTCTTGTAACATTGAATTAACCAAATAGTGTATCTAACTTAGGGGCATTATTGTAATTTATGTTACATTATCATGTATGAATCAAACAAAATAATTATATATTTCAAGGAAAATTTTATTTGCAATAGTAATGTTGCATTGTCGGAATCTCTTTTAAAAATTATACTTTTCTTGGCAAGTGGTTCTACATGGGAATGTTAACTTTTGGTAGCCAAACACCCTTCAAAGGAAAAGAAATTATTATGATTTGAATTCTTAATTTTCTGCATTGCAAGGCAAATGTCCAATCACTAGACTATTAGCTTCATAGCTTAATATTATTTATATGTCGATCAGTGAAGCTTAGTATGAAAAATGTCATAAAACATGATTGGACAAATAAATGAAAATTTATAATTATTTAAGTTGTGTTCATAGTTAAATTATAATCACATCAAAATTTAAATTAACAATAAAAAGTAATTACTCTTATATTTGTAGTTACTTAACTTTAGATGTTAAATGACATTTAAATTGATAAGTTTTAACTCATATTCATATACTGTTGAAGTAAAATATAACATTTGATCTGTTTTATTGTCTTATAATGATAATAATTACTTCTTTAAATTGATTCATTAATGTTTTGTAACATGTTGCCTTAATTGAGCCATTGCATGGAATGAAAAAAATAATTTCAAAGTACTTGGGCCTATCCATTGTGCACAGCCGTAGCTGACAGCTCATTGGGTTTGGATCTTTCAGAGCAAACAGTGAAGTTGACAAGTTTGTCCTCTGCTTTTGACAGGTTGCACCACATAAGAAGGTTAGAAAGGTGATTTTTGTGCAATCAATAAAGTCTGCGGCCGGAAAGATCCTGAGGCGAGAACTTAGGCACTTGCTGACTTCAAGATTTAACGTGTCCACACTGGCATAACACCAGCGCAATTATGGATGAAGTAAAATGGAAAAGCTTCCCACTTTTGCTTTATGTAACTGTAGCAGTACGCCTACGACTGAGGTTGCTGAACTTAGGAAAGAATGGTAATTTATACGTGCAGTCGTCAAATTCTATTATGGCTATATATATATATATATATATTTATTTATTCAAATAAGTCATTAAACTATTCGGTATATATTTATTTAAATCAGTCATTGAACTATTACATGTATTTCATATATTTTTTGGTAAATAAAGAACTGATTAGCCTCTTGAACCTTTTAAAAAAGTATATACTAATCTAAAAAATTTTTTCTAGTAAATTTAACTCATATACTTAGATTTAGGGCAATTAAACCCATAAAAAATAATAAAAAAATACATTTTCATATTTTTAAATCAATAAATTTTAAAATATAAAATAAAAAGGTAAAGTCTCATTTTTTTGCCTTCAAATATTCACTAGTCTATTAATATATTTTCAATCTTTTTTTATTTGTCTTGTTCATGTTCAATTTGCATTTTAGAAATGCATTTCTTTCTTTTTTTTTCTTTTTTTTTCTTTGGTTTTTGTGAGAAAAAGAGATAAAACTAATCTTTTTTATTGGTTGAATAAGAAATGAAAGCAACAGTTGTTTATGATCACTCTCCATCCGATTGATTTACATTATAATTTTAAACTTCTTTATAGCTTTTATGGGAATGGGTTAACGTTGTTAAATAATTAAATAAAAATGAAAGTAAATATTTAACTTCATTTGGAAAAATAATTTTAATAGGAGTGAAAGGTTAATGGAAGTTAATTTTTTTTTTTTTTATATCTTTTAACCTCCTAAATCCATTTTTCTTTAACTTCCAATTTAGAGGTAGACAATCAAATGAAAATGTGTTAAAAATAAAAATATATTATAAGACAAAATATAACTTTAATAGTATCCAATGTAATATTTTGTATTTTGGATATAATTATTAATTTGACATTTTTTTTAATTAATTCTCCCTCATTTTAAAATTTCTAAATAAAGTTAATGTTATTGCTTCTTTTAATTTCATATTATTTTTTTAAAACTCTCAAACAAGGTAATGATAATTAACATTTCATTACTTTTTATTCCATTCGATTACTTCACTCTTATTAACTTTTTTCCATCACCTCTAAAACTCTCATATAAAGTCTTAATTTTCAAAAGATTATATAAAATCTTTACATTAATGTAAAATTTCTTTTTATTTGTTACAATGAGCTATGTAATATAATAATAATTTTTTAAATTTTAAATTAAATATATTATTAATCAATCAAATAGGGTGTTAATACCCTATTGTTATTAGCATTTCTCTTAATTATTTATGTTTTGGAAAACATGTCTTATCTACCGAACTTCATTACACCTATAGCAAAATAATATTTCAACCTAATTCAAAAAGATTTTATCTGTGGTATTTCTTGCCCTCTTAAAGAAGTGCAAATAGTTGTAACTCTCAATATAATTTATTTGTATTTCTTTTAGAGTTTTTGACATTCCCCTAAAAGTATGCAAAAAGCTATAAGAGAAACATAAATGACTGAAACTGATTTAAAACCTTACCTACTGCTCACCATCTAAATGTAACAAACAAATTCATATATATATCAAAAACAAATTAAAAATGCAAAAAAAAGAAAATTTCAAAAAACAATGAGAAGAAAGTGATATTCAAACATGGTCAATAGTTACTGTTATTGTTACAATCGAGATGTTTTGACATTAATACTGTGTAATAATTCAATAAAGACAAAAATTGATACGATAAAAATATAAACTTAAAAGAAATATAATAAAAATTTACACTAAATTTACAAAAAAAGAAAAATAAAAATTCAAACCTAATCTGATTCAAAGACTGTTGATGGTGATAGTGGCAATATATTTGGCTACATCAGACTACTGTTTCCTTCTTTGGGCACATGATCACCATCTTCGCTCACAAGCCCAGCAACCATGGCTCCTCCAAAATCACTAATATTTTCATAATTCAATACAAGAATTGCAGAGATGGCAGTACAAAACGCAATTCCAAAACCAGTGATTGTATTTCCAGGGATTGCTGATGCAACTGCAAACCCTGCATAACTTCCAAGAGCTCTCCACCATGAGAACCATGCAGAGAATACACCTTCTTTTACATGGGGTGAATAATCTATTATCAGAATCCGTCCCTAGGCGTGCAATATCCCTACTGATGTGCTTTGTATTCCAGTTAAAAACAATACATGTCCTCTCTTCTAGATTTTTTCCCAGAAATAGAACCCTGTTGCTGATGTAACTATCGACCGAAAAATTCCTAGCATATAAATTTTCACTGCATTTCCCTTAATAACTTGTTGTAATGGATGTATTAGTGGCAAGGCAACAATTGGGAATATGAAATAAGTTAACCAGCAACATAGTATGAATAACGATTTAAAGCATAATTCTCATATCAGGCAGAGAATAGCACTAGTGAAAATACACATTGTAGTAAATGAGGAAAGGAAGGCCAATATTAGGCTTCAGAAAGCATGTGGGTACTTGAAAATGGATATAAAATGGGCTATAGAAGAGGTATAACCAGGTGCCCCACCATCAGGTTTAATAAAGAAGACATGGGACAACCGGGCAAGCCATTTGAGGCCACTGAAAATTGAGACTATCCAAAGACTGATAAATTTCTCCCAGTGTTTGAGCATATGATAAATGCAGGCTGACATGATCGCAGAACCTATACCACCAGAAGCAGTAGCATACAGTGAGAGCCAATTGGAGACCTCTGCGCACTGGAAATCGACTTTTTCGAAGAGTTGGGCCAGTGAAATTTCTAACCATTTGGCCAAGTTGGCGAGTATGAGAAGCGGTAGCGACAATGCGAGCAGCAACAATAGCTGCAATATATGCAGGTAAACAAAAGAAAGCTCCAATGGCTATTGCTGCACCAGTAATAAGTGGTTGGTTCCGGCCATGATCGAGGTGAATGGAAATGAAACCAACAATTGGAGCAGCCAAAAACAAGCCTATACCCCAAGAAAATGAAGTCCATTCTAACGGAGAGAATTTTCAGTTGTTGATTCTTATGGAACGCTGTGTTAGAGCTTCATAAATGCGATCAATAAAAGCAAGGTTTTTGCCATCTAATACTCAAAAAATAATGAAAGTACTCCGCCAGTCATTGCCCAATAATAAAACTCATTCAGATGGTACCAAAAAGAGGTGAATTCTCCATTGCATTAGGGATATGTTGCTGTTATATAACATTTTAAGTTAATTTGCAGTGGAAGTCATCAAACGACAATTTGAATTCTACGATGGTCATATAGTTTGAATTCTATGAAAGTTACTAAATTATTACAATATTTTAGAGTAATTTTAACATAGTTTTTCAGCGGATAAAAGTTCAATTGGCTCTTTAAACTTTTCTAAAAAAATATATATTAGTCTAAATTACTATTTTTAATTATTTGATCCTATACTAGAATTTAAAAACTATTTAAATAATAAACAAATAAATTTTCTTGCTTTAAATCAATAAATTTATGTACAAAATATACAAATAAATTAAAAATAAAATATTTCTTTCTCAAGTAGATAGATATTATTTTAACTAATAGTAACACATACTTTTAAATTTTTTGAAAATGTTTCTCTCATATTATGATTGAGTTTCTTATATTTTTCAACTTGAGATTTAGTAATTTTTCAGCAATACTTGAATCATTTTAGAAATAATTTTCTTCAAAGATTTAAATGTATATCTATTAATTTTCAAAGTATTACTATTAGATATTCATTAATTTACTTGTTTAATAATGAAATTATATATTATTTTCATAATGCACTCACACATATTTGAAAGATATATCTTTCACGTTGATTTGATATATTTAAGTAATTAATTTCTAAAAACTAATCCTAAAAATTGAGTTAAGATTCAAAAAAATTTTCATAACGGAAATATTTTTGAAATAATTTACAATATGCATACAAAGATTAAATCTATAATATATATTTCATTTTTGACAAGTAAAATTAAAATTAATTTTACTTTAAATAAGAAAAATGATGAATTTTCTCTTTAAATTTTTTTTTAAAAAAGAAAGAGACTGGACCAAATGTAATTGTTAAATACAAATTAAACATGAAAACAATGAATAAAAAGATTTCAAGATAATAATTATTAAGATTAAAAATAAATTAGAGGAAATATGAATTATTATTAAGGACAAAACATGACATTATTTTTACTTTTTAAATTATTTTCTTTTAATATATATTGAATTTTTAAAATTTTTTTGAATTTAAATAGCCTTATAGAGGTTAAATTAACTAAAAAAATTAATTTGGAATATGCACTTTTTTTGATAATTTGGGGGGGGGTGGGGGTGGAAGAAGAATTTTTAAAATTTTTTTGACCTTAAATAGCCTTATAGGGGTTAAATTAACTAAAAAAATTAATTTTACTTTTTAGGTGCAAATTACACATAATCTAAATTATAAATGTATAATTTATTAATTATTTATTACAATTATATAAAAATAAAAATTATTTAAATTGATCAATAATTATACATATCAGTGAAATTATAATTCAAATACTAAAAATGATATTTTATGTGTTTCAAAATATGTGACATTTAATGTTAGAATTCTTCTGTCAAAATATATAACATTTTACAAATATCTATAAACTTTAATTATTTTTATTTTACCATTATTTTTTACCTATTGTACTATTATTTAAACACCTATTATTAGTAGAGACAATTATTTTAAGAATAATATAGTATTTTTTCTATATATTAAATGCATTATTTAATTGCTGTGCAAATCGTTTAAAGGTCATATATTTTGAAACTGAAGAGTATTAATTATGGCATTGCAATATGGTATGGTACACCACATTGTAATTGCCAAAGTTTTTGGTTTGTACAGTAAAATGGCGTTGAAAAGTGGAACTCTAGTTGTCTCCATAACTATGAATCGGTAAGTACGACAGCTTAATTACGCCAAACAAAAAAAAAAAAAAGGTACAGAAAGAAAGCTTACAGTTTCATTTGCTTTTGGTTACATGATAAGCCCTTACGGCTCCAGCCCCAATCTCTTGCAGGTTCAGGGGGCAACTTCCAAGATTTGGCCTATAATGAGTGGGAAAAGAACTGGGACAAGACTATTATGAATGAAATACTTGCATAGTTCATATAAATACCAAACCCAAACTTCTTCGAAGACTCGGCCACACTCTCTGTATAATCATATCCATGAACCTCCTTAGCCCTCTCAATTTTCATTGCCGAGTTTGGCATATCACGTGTGACCGTAGGAATAGGATCTTTTCCATCTTCACTTGCCATTGAGACTGAGCGTTGGTTATTTTCAACCTCATCTAGACTGGTTAACGTTCTGCTGCCATGTCGATCTAGTGATTATAAACGGGAAATAATGATAAATTAAGAGAAGAGAGAAGGATTTTGTGGGGTGAGAGACGCAATGGAGGTGATTATTGTGGTATAAGAAATATAGTGAGGGATGCTCAGACAGCTGGTACGTACAGGTCATGAGAGTGGCCATGGCCAGCTGGTATACGAAATTCTCGAGAGTTTCACTAGCCTCATTGGGTTCATTTTCAAAAACAATATAGGTATCATCCTTGAACTTTTTCTTGCTTCTTTAGAATATGCTTCCACCAGGAGAGTCTACAACAAATGCCTAGTGGTCACATTGTTTCTGGATAAATATATTCGATAAAATTTTATGAATTGATGTGAGTGCAGTTGAAATAGAAAAGACCGCAATGATAGTTATAGCACTTTTTTTTTTTTATTTAAGAAAAAGAGCAAGATTTCGTTAATTAGAAGTCATAGAAAGATCTCTTACATATTGATCTAAAGAATAAACAGGTAAAGAATGTAACCAAAGAGATAGCCTATCTGAATTTCAAGCTTCTATAACTAAGCAATGAACAATCTCATTTGCCTATCTTTTAACAAAGGAAAGTTTAGTATTAAAAGCTAATAACAATCTAATCTCTTGAAGGATAAATTCTTGCTGAGACACGTCTGAACAACATCGTGACACCATCTGCATAAGAGGTTGACAATCAATATCAAAATAGTCAATTATCATACTAGCCTTATTAACCTAGGACAGAGCTTCACACAAGATTACCATCTCCATAACCAGAAGCTCAAAAAAGCAAGGTAACGGAGCTGACCATGCTACAATAACTACAATCACAGCCTCATAGATGCTTTTCTCTTATCCATATTCAAGGCGGCATCAATATTCAACTTATAGGAACCCATAATTGGCTTCAACTAATGAGAGATAAAGCCCACGTTGTGAATAGTAACATGCACTATGTACGATAATTCTTTATTTGGGACACTTGCTTAAATTGAGAGAAACTCACCATTGCATGCTGAAGAACATTGTTGGGCACAAACTCAATATTATTCCATAATTTCTGATTACGAGCCTACCATAGAGAGTCAAGCAAAGTAGTAAAGATAACATGTAATCTACAATCCAAAATACTGAGCAAGTTAGAAATTCATTGCTCTATAGAAATAGCTGGAATATTGAAGATATAAGAGCTACATGGTGAGGCAAGCTAAAAAGATTTCGCATAATCACAATGTAAGACAACATGAAACTCATTCTTTTCAAACTGTTGGCAAAAGATACAATTATTATGTATGAGAATATTTTTTTTATGAGCAAGTTAGATTTAATAGGGAGAAAGCCCTTGCAAAGTCACCACATAAAAATCAGCTATCTAGGTTGCACTTGAAGGTCCCAAATGTCGAGATATAATGTGGAGGCAATGCTACCCGATGCTATAGAGTGAGAAGTTTCTGCCTTTGCTACTTTATATCCAAACTTGGTAGTGTAATTCCCATCCTTAGTAAAGTACCAAGCAAGCCTATCATTCATGTCCTTAGGCATAATGGAATTGACAAGATTAACTTTGCATCTCATAGGAAAAAACAAGTAGAATTAATGAAATCAAAATTCTAATAATTGTTTACAATCAAATCAGACACCTTCATATCCATTGGTAACTTAATCTTAGGTGTCACTAGTTTAAAAAAAGATAGCTACAACCAAACTTCTCTAGCTATAATGAGGATGAGGACCCACTTGCGCATGTAATAAACTAGAATATGAGAAATATTTTGCCTTAAGAACTTTAGCTATTAGCGAAGAACTATTTGTCAAGAGACGCCAACACTACTAGGCAAGCATGGCCAAATTAAACTCTTTTAAGTTGCAAAATCCAACAAACACCATCTTCCTTTGTTACACAAAACATATCCTATGATGCCTAATGTATTAAGTGATTATTAAATGATACATCACCCCACCAGAAGGAGTTCATGATTTTCTAAAGCTCATCCATAGTAGATATTAGGATCTAAAAAATACTTATAGTATAAGCTGGTAGTGCTTGTATGATAGATTTTATCATTACTTCCCTACTACACATAAATAGAGTTCGACCCTTCCAAGAGGTGAGCTTCTTTCAAAATTTATCTCAAAGAAATTAAAAAATAGTACGTCTAGATCTTCCAATTACCGAACGCAATCCAAGATAATTACCTTTAAATTAGATGAGCCAATACCTAAACCATGGATAAATTTAGTTCTCCTAGTTACTGACATTTGAGAAAAGAACAATGTTGAGAACTTGTTAAGGTTAACTAGTTAACCTGAAGCAGCTTCATAAAGAAGAAGAATATGTTTGAGTTTTACTGCTTCCTTTGGGATGGCTGTGCAAAAGATAAGACTATCATTTTTAAAAAATATGTGAGTGATAGCAGGCGCCGAAGGAGCTAACTGTAGGCTGTGAAGTCTACCTACTGTATAAGCATTTGCTATCAGAGTGGAGAGGGCATTATCATAGAGGATAAAAAGATAAGGAGAAAGTGGATCACCCTATCGCACCCTCCGTTGTAGGATGACATCTCCCATAATGCAACCATTAAATAAGATCAAATATGACACTGACCGAACACATCTCATAATGAGATTACACCAAGGAGTAGGAAAACCAAGAGTAAATAAAATTGATTCAATAAAGTCCCATTCCAACCTATCATATGCCTTAGCCATATCCAATTTATTTACAACCATTCTTAAGCAGCTAGCTTGATTGGACTGTAAAGTACGTATAGCTTCCACCCCCAATAACAAATTATCAATAATAAGTCTATTTGGAACAAAAACACTATACTACTTAGAAACAAGTTCAGGAAAAACAGACTTCATCCTATTAACTAATACTTTAGACACTAATTTGTAAATCACATTGTGTAAGCTAATAGGGTGAAGGTCAGTCATATGAACTAGATTAGCAACTTTCAGAATTAATATAATATGAGTATGATGAAAACCATCAGGAACAAGCATGCCATTTAACATTGAAAGATAAGCTGAAGTAACATCTGATCCAACGATATCCCAATAGTGAATGTAGAAAGAACTTGATAGTCCATCAGGACCAAGAGATTTGGATGGGTCCATCTTAAAGAGAGCTTGTCAAACCTCAGAGGTGTGGAAAGGAAGTAACAAAGAGGATGCATGTTCTATTGATATCCGATACGTATGCTTGCAAGAATTTCTTCCTGAATAATCAAACCATTGGAGTGGAACAACTATGAGAAATAATCAACTGTAATCTGACCTATAACATCTAAGGAAATTTTCCACTCACCATGCACATCATACAAACCCGATAAAGAGTTATACTACTTTTGAAAAGAAGCCATCGAGTGAAAAAATCAATTGTTATGGTCACCATCTGAAAACCACTGAATTCTAAACCATTGCTTCTAATAAATTTCTTCCTTCTCAAGAAGGTTGTCTATTTAAGAATGAATATGCAAAATTTTCCCACTATTCTGATATGCATGAGCCTTGAGAGACTCAAGTTGGACTCAAAGCTGCTAAAGATCTTTAAGAAGATTACCATACTTGGCACGTTCGTACTCATGCAAACCATGTAAACAATCACAAAAGGAAGACATGATAGTGGAGTAATCAATTTGTACTTTCCACGACGAGGTAATCAACTCCTTACATTCAGTGTCTTGCATCTTCATCTACTAAAAAAGTAATCTTCTCTTCATATTTCTTACATCAGAATCAGTAAATTAAGACAAAAGAATAGGAGAGTGATCTAAGGCTGAGGATTGTATATGAGTCACCTAAAATTGAGGAAACATAAGCATCCAAGAAAGAGAAGTTAAAACGCAGTCCAAACTATTGGACTAGGTTGGTTAAACCTATGTCATAAACCTCTTTTAATCTTAACGATGGAGATTGATAAGTTCTAATGCTTTGTTCAAGTATTGTTTTACAGTTTATAAGAGTTATTTTCATTGAAAATAGGATGGAAGTAAAAATCTCCATCTTTTAAAAGAACATCCAAATTCACAGTCGGTATTCTTTAAATCATGTTCTTAACATTGCTATAAGAATAGATGGAGCTAGGCCATGGGAATTCGCAGGCAAATTCATGTAAATGTAGTGTTCCTAATAAGGCAATTTACAAACTTGAGCATGATACTTTCTAAGGCATTTGAAAGACTTCAGAAGAAAGAACTTTGTGACTGTTGCCACTAAGACTGCAACTAAATCATTTGTTAAGGGGCTATGATGCTAACGCCTACCATGTCTTCCACTAGGATGTCAATCATCGCATAAATAAATGTTATAGACTCCATCATTGATACGAGCAAGGGTGATTGAACACCTTAGATTAGATGCTTGAGAATGGATCAATTTAAGAATCAAGCATAAGAAACCTTAAACCCCAATTAGACCTCTAGAAAATATATTTCTAACGACCTAAATTATGCATCTGACTATTCTTATGGCTGGTAACTCCTTTTCCTTGAGTACTAGCTCTTGGAGTTTAACTCTAATTATTCTACTTGGATTCTTATTTGCCTTATATCCTCAAAAGTCCTTACCAACACACCTCAAATGCATGTGTCAATTCTCGATAAAGCTCCCTTGATGATCATCTTGACTTGTTTTTTTTTTTTTTGTCCTTGTCCTTCTTCTGCGACCATTTTCTTTCATCTTTTGAGATAATCACTAAACCCTTCACCATTATTTTACTTCAATGCTTTAGGTTTTGGAGAGTGAACTTAACTATAAATTACAGGTGTAGTGTTCTTGAAATGCTCTAGACAACTACTTTTAACCTTCCTTTACTACCTTGGATTGTATGAAGTATAGGGTCTTCAAAGATCCCTCTCACAATAATTCAAATAAATCTAACATGGTCTCATATGAGACCCTTAATTCTCTAATGGTAAGCATATAAGATTTACTATAATTCTTAAGGTTTTGCATTCCTATGAACTTAGGGATCTCAGAATTCAAAAGTTAACAGGAAGCTTATCTTTTCTTTATTGTGGGCAAAAAGTTCTTCACTATTGACTATTCCTTTTGCTTCAACCCTTTGGTATCTAAGGTCTTTTGGATTCTTTCTAATTGCTTAACGAAGCTATCTATCATGGCATTATCCTTTCTATCTCATATATCCTTCTCTAACATTGGTACTATGTAACGCCCTCCATTACATTTTTTATTTATGATAATCTGCCATCCTAAAAAGTCATGATCTAGATTATTGAAGGAGGCATTACTTAGGTTTCTCCCTTTTTTTACTTTATGGGAGACATTTCATTCTTTTTTGCTAGAATCTTATTGAAATGTCTTAGAACCTCATTTGAAACATGATCTTTAATCATATAGCTAAATTATGCTCTCATTGTCACTATTAGTTTGACTAAGCTACACGATCAGTTTGTTATATGCTTGCAAATAGTTTCGTGGTTTGGATTTGACAATGTATCTTACTTTGTCTAGTTAATCTCTTCTCACTTCTCTTCTAAGAAGGTCTAAGTGAAGCTATCATGGTTGTAAAAAAAAAAAAAAAGGTTATAAGAATTGATTCATGGATAAATAAATATATGAATGTTTGCATGAGATGCTCATATTATTCACATATAAACATCTATCCTTCCAACCTTATTCCTTTCACACATAAGGTTCAATGGCTCTTTCATAAAAGTGGCCTATTCATCTATCAACAAGGGACTATGAATATGTATAGTCCCTCAGACCAAGTAAGGTGAAAATTCCAAAGGGCACTATATAATTTTCATATAAGAGGGAATTAGGATATACATAATTATTTACATAAAAGAATTCTCTTTACATAGATGGGGTATTATGTGGATATTTACATGGATAAGGGAATGGGGCAAATGTGTTCACTAAAAGGGAGTTTCTTTATATGGTGAGGAATAGGTCATACACAAATGTTTACATTAAATCCTATTTGGAAGACCTATATGTGTTGTTTAAGGATTTCCACCTTCCTTTGAAAGAAAATGCAATAAAACAAGATGGGTATCATATTCCATGGTACTTGTTTTCCTATATGAGCTTATAGGTTTAGAGGGTTGCTAGAGTAAATGGCTTGCACAAACTTAGGGGATGATTATTGTATACCCTTCATTAAATATATCTAAAGGTATTTAGCTTGTAAGGGATAAACCCTTCATAAAAATCTTCCAAGTTTGAATGGAGCTTAAGTGTGACATCCCATTTCATATATTATGATTTATTAAACTTTACTCAGTTCATTAGATAGCTTGAGTTATTAATCCACATTTAGTAATCATTATTACAATGTACATGTTAACTCTTCCACAAAGTATGAAGTAAAAACATATTGTATAATCCGAATTACTTCACACCATTCCATTATCATTAAAGTACTTTTTTCCATTTCTTTTTATGTACTATATAAATCTTGTATCATAACATAATAATTTTTTTTTAAAAAATGTACATGGGTACTATAAGAAACAAAAACACTAAAAAGATTGCATATTGGCTCAACCTTTATTAGACTACTACACAACAACTTAAAAATGAATATTAAATGTAATCTCTAGTATAGTCTTCCTAAAAGAAAATTTAATGCAAAGAAATGGGCTTGCATGCTTAGTTTGCAAATAATTAATGATATATTTGTTGGACTAGGTTGGTCAAACCTAAGTTAAAACTGTCTTTTGATTTTGACAATATAGATTGAAAGGCTCTAATATCAATTATAAGTGTTTATCCTAACAGTGATTTAGCTAGGATCACTTTGGAATTTGAAAGGAGGCCTTAAGCTCAAAGATTGAAATTTGCATCCTAATTCATGGTCATGAAGTAGAAGTTCACTACCGCTATCATGTAGAAGTGTTAGATAAATTTTAGACAGACGATTTTGTAGTGCATGTCGTGTCTAGAGTCATGAATGCGAATTTTGTATTCACTTAGAGAGAATTACATCTTCAATTAGATTATGCTAGGTGTCCCAAAAAACTATTGGAACATCAAAATTCACAGCAGTGAACTAATGGTAGACCATAATTTTAGTGAAACACCATATGCATTTAGGTAGATGATTTCATGGTGAGCATCACATCCAAAGGGGAAAAATAAAGATCACGACTTTCACTATCACTCAAGGGATATAACAATTATTTTTCTTGAAGAACTAATGGTGTTATGCCATGTGGACTAGCCGTTAGATACAAATGGGGTTTTCCACCATGAATTGAGCAAAATTCAGTATTATGTGAATCTAACAATTGCGAGTTAAAGTCTTGATCATAAATTTCATCTAACAAATAATAAATATAGGATCTGCCTAGTATACTTTGGAGATTTGGATATAGTTTTATTTGTAACATCTCTTTGGTGGTTGTAGCCTATAAATACACCACCAAATGGACTTGAATGCAAAAGAATAACATTCATTGTAGCAAAACTCTTGCAAATTTATTTTTTAACCTTTAAGTATTTAATTTCTTATATTTGAGTTGTTGTTTAATGTGAGCATTAAACACATTGGGTTTGGGTTTGAGAGTTAGGCTTTGATTGTAAAACTTTTATTTAGGTTGAGTGTTAACCTTATGAAGCAATAGTGAGGTTGTGTGTGAGCCTTTGAAAAAAGAAAACAAGTTGTAATGTTAGGTGTGAGCTTTAAAAATACCATTGATGATTACTGAAACACCCAATTGGAAGAATTAGGAAGTGATGTAAGGTTGGTTACTACTCGAACCGTTATAAAACTTGGTGCGTTCTATTATTATTTTATTTCTTTTATTTATTGTTCAACAAACCTTTTCCTCTAAAATTCAAAACTTTCCACTAATTCAACCCCCTTTTCTTGGTGCACACGAGCCAACAAGTGGTATCAGAGCCTCATCTCAAACAAAACCTTAATTGTGTGAGAAAAGATCATGGCACAAGAAGGAATCCATACTCACCTCAAGCCTTACTTTGATGGAACTAATTATACTCATCGAAAGTATAAAATGGAGATCTATTTGGATAGTGATGTAGTGGATTTATAGGACATTATAACAAAACCAAAGTAGTAGATGGTAGTGAAGAAGTAATTCTAAGGGAAGAATGGGTGGAAGCACATAGAAAGTCAAATAGGAAGAACAAGAAGGCAATGTCCATCTTTGTTAGCTCCTTATCAAGAGAGGAGATTGGTAGAGTGCAACATTGACTAACCGCCCATAGAATATGGAAGACATTAGAGAACTATCATGAAGGCACTGTACTTATTCAATCAAGTAGGTTGGAAATTTATGTAACAAAGTGAGATTTCTTCATGATGAAAGATAATGAAAGCATCACTAACATGATAAATAGACTCTTCTCCATTATCACAAACATGAAGAAGTTTGGAAGAATTATCACAAACTATGAGGTAAACACTAAAATTCTAAAATCTCTTCCTATTGAGAAATTTGATGCTAAAGTTTATAGCATACAAAAATCTAATCTAAATATTGGAAAAGTGCAAATGGATGTCCTTATTAGTAAGCTACTCACTCATGAGCTGAGCTTGAAGAATGATGAGTAGATGAAGAAAATGAGATGGCAAGGAGATAAAAATGAAAAAGTTGAAAAGAAGATTGTTGTTCTCAAATCGTTAAACAAAGATAAGAAGGTTGAAGTTGCCACTAGTGATGGTGATGAGAGTGAGAAAAGGGAAGAGGAACTAGCCATGCTCTCAAGGAGGACCAGGGATCTCATAAAAAGAAGGAAAGATATAAGGAACTTTAAAAGAGAATCTCTCAATTTCAAAGACAAAAAGAATAAAATGACTTGTTATGAATGTGGAAAATAAGGTCACATCAAATTTGACTGTCCCAAGCTTAAAAAGAAGAAAAAGTGGGACAAGAAGAAGAAGAACAACTTTATGGCTACATGAGATGATAACTTAAGTGAAAAAGAAAAAAGATGAACCTCAAGAGGACTCCTCCAATGAGTTAAGCACTTTTTCACATTCTTGTCATGATTATGAGGACTTAGATAATGTGGATGATGAGCTTCTTGAACCTATAACCTTAAGATGTGCAAAATACAAATCTCAATAAAAAATTACAAGAAAAAGTGTTCAAAACTCGAGGATGTATTTAAAAACTTAAATGATCTTGTAAGTGACTTGAGGTCTTCTAATGAAGAACTAAAAAAATCCTTGAAAAAGCTTTCTAAATCTTCATCTTCTTTTGATTCCTTGAGAAAATAAAATGATTCTTTAAAACGTAAAGTTATTGAGCTTAGGAATGCTATCTCAAGATTTCACAAAGGGAAATAAGCTTTGAATACTCTCATTGTATCTCAAAGACCATCCTTAATGAGACATGATTTAGCCTTTAATGGTGCCTCCTCATCTATATCTTCTCCTCCAACATTCAATACAACATCTACGCCTTAAACTTTTAGTATTGAGGTTGTTGGGAAGAAAAGTGCTCATGGCATCAGGTCACCTATGCCTAAGGGCAAGGGAAGGCTCCTAAAGGCTTAAGAGCGAAGTCTCAAAGAGCAAATAATGCATACATCTATACCAAGAGGCATGCTCAAAGGCACACACATAAAAACTTTTCTCTTACTCCTTATCACTTATGCACTTGCATGCATTCTTAAAACCAAAGTGTGAGAAGGCCTCCCCCTCATACCAAGTTTGTGCATAAGAGAAAGATTATAAGTCTAAACTCTAATATCACTATTGCATGAGGTATGGACATATTAATGTCTTTTATTGCATTAGAAAGGAACACATCAAATTAGAGGACCTTTCTAAGCCTAACCTCTAAGGACCCAAGTATACTTGGGTACCTAAACAAAAGTAAATTGTTTTTATGTTGTAGGATTATTTGGAAACCAACAAAGAAGATAACGATTGACATGTGAATAGTGGGTACTCAAGGTACATCACCAAAAATAAGAAGCTATTCATAAAATTAGGGAAAAAATGATGGCAATGTCATATTTAGAAATAATGCCAAGGGTAAGGTAATTGGCATTAAAAATTTGGTAAGAAAGTTACTCTCTTATTGATAATGTTCTTTTAGTTGAAGGATTGAAACATAATTTATTGAGTGTAAGTTAATTATGTGACAAAGGTAATAAAGTCACTTTTGACCTTAGAGAATGTTGGGTTACCACCTTGGTATATAGAAAGGTAGTCTTTAAGGATGAAAGGGGAGACAATATCTATTTAATTGACTTAGACAATTTGGATAATCAATCTTTTAAGTGTCTTGTCTCTATTAGCATTGAATCTTGGCTTTGACATCGAAGACTTAGACATGCTAGCATGGAGCTTTTACAAAGTTTATCAAAAGGAAAGCTACTAGAGGGCTTAGCAAAGCTTAAGTCCATAAAGGATAAGATATGTGGACCTTGCCAAATGGGGAAGCAACACCAAGCATCATTCAAAGCAAAAAAGGTTGTAAGTACTTCTAGACCTCTTAAACTTATTCATATGGGCTTAGTTGGACCTACTAGGAATGCTAGTCTTAGTGGAAAGCATTATGCATTTTTTCGAGTTGATAACTACTCTAGGTTCACTTGCATATCCTTTCTTACTCATAAGAGTGACATTTTTTATGCTTTTAAAAGTTTTGCTAAAAGAGTTCAAAATGAAAAAGGTTTATTCATTTCCTCTATTTGGAGTGACCATGGAAAGGAATTTCAAAATGAATCTTTGAAATTACTATTTGGACAATGAGATTTCTCATAACTTTTCTACTTTTAAAACACCATAACAAAATGGTGTTGTAGAACGAAAAAATAGGACATTGGTAGAGATGGCTAGAACTATGCTTAATGAGCATTCCTTGCCAAATTACTTTTGGGCTGAAGCCATCAATAATTCAAGTTATATTGCAAATCATGTTTTTAAAAGACCTATTTTAAACACAACTTCTTATGAGCTATGGTATGGTAGAAAGCTTAAGCTTTCATATCTTAGAGTTTTTAGGTGTAAATGCTACATACTCAATACTAAGGACAACCTTGGAAAATTTATCTCTAAAATGGATGAAGGTATCTTTCTTAGCTATTCCACAATTGGCAAAGCCTATAGGGTGTTTAACAAAAAGACTATGTTGATTGAAGAGTCTATGAATATTGTATTTAATGAATATAACAAACTTGATCCTATGAAAGTTTCTATTGTTGATAATCTTAAAGGTAACTTTGAAAAGTTAGAGCTTGATTCAATGAGAAAAGAAATTATGATTGATCTTAAAGCTAATAAGCCATCATAAGAAGTTGAAGAACCTCAACCACAACAAGAGGAAAACCAAGCTCAAGAAATACCCAAGGATTAGAGATACTCCAATAATCATCCAATAGATCTTATTATTAGTGAGACATCCAAGGGAGTATGTACTAGAGCTCAATTACATGCTTTAGATAAAATATTGAATTTGTTTTTCAAATTAAGCCAAAATCTATTATGAGGCTCTTGATGATGAGACTTAGATGATTGCTATGAA
The DNA here is from genome assembly GCA_949677035.1 of Omphalea diandra. NCBI lineage: Eukaryota > Viridiplantae > Streptophyta > Magnoliopsida > Malpighiales > Euphorbiaceae > Omphalea > Omphalea diandra. The sequence continues at coordinate 48,301 of CATIWR010107850.1, forward strand.
AGAGGAACTCAATCAATTTGAGAGAAATTAAGTTTAGGAACGTGTTCCTAGGCCTAAGGTACACCCGGGTTGTGGGATGCAAAATAGTGTTTAGGAAAAGGTTAGATGAGTAAGGTGTTGTTATAAGGAACAAAGTTAGATTGGTTGCAAAGCATTACAACCAAGAGGAAAACATTGATTATGATGAAACCTTTGCTCTCATAGCAAGATTAAAGGCTATTAGGATTTTTTTTTGCATTTGCATGACACATGGATTTTAAGATTTTTTTAAATGGATGTGGAAAGTGCATTTCTAAATGGTTTCATTGAGGAAGAAGTTTATGTTGAATAACCTCTAGGGTTATGAGTTTAATGTTTCTCCAAATCATGTTTTCAAATTAACTAAAGCCTTGTATGGTTTAAAACAATCTATGAGAGCTTGGTATGAAAAACTTAGTTCATTTCTTTTACAAAATAATCTTGAGAAAGGAAAGGTTGATACTGCTTTATTTGTGAAAAGGCACGACAAAGATACACTTATTGTGCAAATATATATTAATGATATTATATTTGATGCTATTAATGAATCTCTTTATGAAGAATTTGCTAAGTGTCTGACTAAGGAGTTTGAGATGAGTATGATGGGTGAGCTCAAGTTCTTCCTTGGTCTTCAAATTAAACAAACCAAAAGGGGCATATTCATTAACCAAGCCAAATACACAAATGATCTACTTAAAAGGTTTAGCATGGATGGATGCAAAGTAGTAAAAACCCCAATGAGTAAAACTATCAAGCTAGATAAGGATGAATTGGGTAAGCCCATTGATGAAAAGAAGTATAGAGATATGATTGACTCTCCTCTATCTTACCACATTTAAACCCGATATCATGTTTAGTGTTTGCTTGTGTGCTAGATTCCAATCTTGTCCTAAGGAATCTCATATGAATGCCATTAAAAGAATTCTTATGTATTTGCATGGCATATTACATTTATGACTTTAGTATCTTAGAAATTCATCTTTTAGTCCTCTTGGATATTTGAATGCTAATTATGCTGATAATTTGATGGATAAGAAGAGAACTTCCAAAACTTTCCAATTCATAGGTGAATGTTTGGTTTCGTAGTTTAGCAAGAAGCAAGTTTTGGTTGTCTTATCCATCGTCAAAGTGAAATATATAATGGCGGGTTATTATTGCACTCAAGTTCTTTGGATGAAATAATAACTCAAGGATTATGGAAGTTGATCACATTCCCATCAAATGTGATAACATAAGTGCATTAAATCTTTCTAAGATTCCCACCCAACATTTAAGAAACAAGTATATTGATATGAAACATCATTTCTAAAAGATCATGTCCGAAATGGTAATGTGGTGTTACAATTAATTGACTCCAACCACTAACTTGCAAATATTTTCACTAAAACCCTCAATGAAGAAAGAATGAACTTTATCAAGAGGGAATTAGGGATGCTAAATGGAAGTTCCCTAAGGTGAAAATTGATCTCACTTTATGCACTTCACTATATTTGTCAACATTAGTTCATTGCTTGATATGATTTTTGGTTGCATGATAATTTGTTGCGTTGGATGTTGTAGATGTGTTAATTCATTGTGCAATTATGCTTTTCAATGTCAAATTACTTAAATTAATCATCATAATATTATGTTGATCACAGCAAGTTTGGGCCAATGTTTCTTTCACTTTTTTTTTCAAAATGCCTTGTAATTCGCAATCGCTACTTACAAGTCTTCTTCAACCTTTCAACCTTTGTCAATTCACTATCATGATCTATGATAGCCACCGTAAAATTTTTCAAATTTCAAGTCGGTTAACCTATGACTATGCTCTTTTTTAAGGAAATCTTGACTATTACTTAGAATTTTCATAAATAGCAGTAACTATAAGCATATAGTGACTACAATTTTCTATAATCATTGGTTATTGATTGATTTGACAATTAAATGGTGTCTTTTTCTCACTCAATGTGTTTTTGACAATTTTACAACCATTTTTCCCATATTCTCTGTCTCCTCTTTCATACCTCTCTATTCCACTTTTATCATTTTTTCATAGTGCCTCTCACCTCTTTTTGAATTTCTCACCTACAATCTTTTTTTCTCTACTCTTATGGCACCCAATAAATTCACAAGAGCATAAAAGGGGAAGGGTGTTGTCTAACCTCAAGGTCCTCTTCCTCTTCATCTCATGAAGGGAATAATAAAAGAAGAGAAGGAGGGATACAAGGCCGACACCAAAAAGATTATCTAACCCATTAAAATACCCTATTCCCTTATTCTTAAAACTCTTAGCATTAAGGGATAAATTCAAGCATTTCTCTCTAACCTTAGCTGGAATGAATTCATTTTTTAGGAAGAATTGGGCTATAAATAAATCATACAAGAATTCATGTGCACTATCACTTGTAGTTGAAGGGGAAAATCTAAAGTAGGTGCATATGGTCTTGTCTTTAGGATATTGGGAGATCCTTACTTCATCACTTTTGTCGAACTTGCTTATATTTTTAGTTTCCAAATTAGAGATGATGTTCCATTAATTATCTCTTTTTTTGACATCATCTATTTTAAGTTTTGTTTTGAAATTTCCACAGAAACCAAACATGATCCAAGAACTTCAATGGCCAAATACATCAAAACCTTAACCAATTGGCTCCTTCATAGAATAATTACCTTTTCCATTAATGTCAGGGGTGATAGGAGTGAAAAATTCTCTCAAAAAGACCTAACTTTTCTCTTTTGCGTCACTAAAAATAAACCCATCCAAACTGGGAGATACCTTAAGGATCAATTGATTCACATGAGTACCAAACTTAAGAGCCAATTTCTTCTTCACTCTCACATCACAACCATATATAGGTTTATAGGGGTTTTGAATGATAAGAACGAAAAATTCCTCACTAAAAAGTATCTTTTATCCCAAGATTTTATTGATTTGACCTATTTGATCAATGTTAAAGCCATTTATCCTTACTCTTATGTGTATACCTTGGGATCCTATAGGGCAAAAAAATAAGTGACAATTCATGCCCCTATAATAAGGAGGCTAGGGATTAAAAAAGGCACCCAATAGTTCATTCCATCTTCAAAGTCTAAGGTAAAGCCAAAATTCAAGTCTTTTTCCATCTTTCTCTCTTCCATCAATAAGAAACTTGACAAGGTGATGAGAATGATTAAAAGAATGTTCCTTCTTCTCTCTCACCTTCATAATGACTTCGTTGACCTTCAACAAAAGGTTGGTTATACTCTATGTCAGCTTTCTAGCCTTGAAGAATAGGAAGACACTCAAGAAGAAGATGAAAACCAAGAGGAATAAGGAGATGAAGCTCAATGAGGAGGAGATGAAGAATTCATTGAAGATGGTGATGATGATACTGGTGATATCTCTTATACCTTCTAGTTTTCCTAGAGCTTTATTTCATGTTAATTTTTTTAAACCTTTTATATTAATTTTGGCCTAAGTGTGTTGTCAAATACATTTATATATTTGAATTGTGTTATGTATCTTTTTTTAATAATAAAAGTTTGAAGTGTGTTCTTTTTATGGTTGATCAATGCATATTTGATTTGAGGAATGATGTTCCTTCTTTAGTAAAAAAAAAAAAAAAGAAGATCTAATTATGTTACTCTAATTCTTAACTACTTGCCATCATATGTGACTCTAAGTACTATTTGTCATTGCACTTAATTCTCTCTTTTTGATATTGACAAAGGGGGAGAGCTTGCATGTCATTTGAGGGTGAGTATAAATTAAAGGGGAGTATTTAACATTTCAATTTAACCATTTAACTTCACACATACTCTAAAATACACTCATACATTCTTTATCCTTTGCAAATTCAATCTAAGTTGTCAAAATAAAAAAGGGGGAGATTGTTGGACTAGATTGGTCAAGCCTAAGTCAAAACTCTCTTATGATCTCGAAAATATAGATTGAAAGGTTCTAATGTCAATTTCAAGTGTTGATCTTGCAAATATTTAGCTAGGATAGCTTTGAAATTTGAATGGAAGCTTTAATCTCAAAGATTAAAATTTGAATCCTAATTCTCAATCATGAAGCAGAAGTTTACGACCACTATCTTGTAGAAGAGTTGGATAAATTTTGGACAGGCAATTTAGAGGTGCATGTCGCGACCAGAGTCACGATCATAATTTTTCCATCTACTTAGAGGGAACCAAATATTCAATCAGATTATGCCAAGTGTCCTAAAGAATCATTGAAATATCAAAATTTGAGGTAGTGAAATAATGGTAATGACCATGATTTTGGTGAAACATCTCCATTTAGGAAGATGATTTCACAATAAGCATCGCGTCTAATGAGAAAAAATAGAGACCGTGACTTCCACTATTGCTCAAGGGATATAATGACTATTTTTCTTGAAGAACTAATGGTTTATGTCATATGGACTAGTTGTTAGATACAAATGGGGTTTTCCACCATGAATTGAGAAAAATTCAGTGTTATGTCAATCTCGCATCCACGAATTGATGCCTTAACCACGATTTTCATTTGACAAGCAATAAATGCTAGATCTGCCTAGCATACATTAGAGATTTGAACATAGTTTTGTTGTAATGTCTCTTTAGTGGTTGTAACCTATAAATACACCAACAAATGGACTTGAATGCTCTGCAAATTTATTTCTCAATCTTTAAGCATTCAATTTCTTATATTTTGAGTTATTATTGTTTGGGTTTGGGTTTGAGAGTTAGCCTTTGATTGTAAAATTCTTATTTAGACTGAGTGTTAGCCTTTGATTGTAAGCCTTTGATCGTAAAACTCTTATTTAGATTGAGTGTTAACCTTAGGAAACACTAGTGAGGTTATGTGTAAGCCTTTGAAAAGAAAAAATACAAGTTGTAAAATTACGTGTGAGCTTTAAAACAACATTGGTGATTAGTGAAACACCTAATTGAAAGAATTGGAGAGTGGATGTAGGGTTGGTTAATACATAAACCACTATAAAACTTGGTGTGTTCTATTCTGCTTTTATTTCTTCTATTTCTTACTCAATAAACCTTTCCCTCCAAAATTAAAATTTTCCCACCAATTCAATCCCCTCATTCTTGGTGTACAAACTCCAACAACATTAATTACAATTATTACAATAAGTGTTTAAATATCAATAAATCATCATCCCATCTATGAACCTTATAAAGAATTCCTAATCTTTACTGCCACACAAATCATTCTTATTTAATTCAAGTGCCATACAGGCTATATGGCTCTTTTTAATTGTCACACAAGATATTCTTTTCTCATTACTAACTTAAATAATATCAAGTAATAATCTTTTAATAATTCATTTATAGTCCTATTAAGATTCAAGCAATATAAAGACTAGTAATAACATCCATCAATCTTAATAAATCATATCACGAATATACTTTCATTCTTAAGCCATATTTTAATCAACATCTCATCAAAATAAATAATTCTAAAATCTGATAACATTTTATCAAAATATCCACTAGTATTATCTCGTTGAATCACATTTCAGTTCATAGAATATGAGTTCAAAACATTTAACCAATCACACATAATATATATCATTTGTTATTTACTTGCCTCTTTCTCTAAACTATTAATTTGTGAATGGTCTTAGCTTATTTTCAATGTTATCTTCAGCATCTTCAGGACCTATTTTAGTACACTTGACCAATCAATGATGATAAAGTAAGGTTTTTATCTCCTGATGCATGTGTGATCTAGAAAAAACATTATATCCTCAAAAGACTATAGCTATAATTACTTTTTTCCTACTCATTAACCATATTTGTTTTCCTACTTAAACTAGATATATATGGCTACAACATATCCAACATTTAGCTCAAAAAATGCACTACACAATTTATGGTGAATTTCATAACTTTGCCTATTTCTATTATAAGTATTTCCTGAGCAGGCCCCATAATCTTAACCATATCTCAAAATGTAGATGCCCAATTTCAAAACTTCTTTTGATCTAATTAGTTAAATATATATTAACATTTTGCATGTTTCACGGTTCCTCTAATTTAGTCTCTAAGCTAATCAAAATAAATGAATAATCTTATATTAAGCATGCATGAGCTAGTTTAGGATTGATCACAATCAAGAAGCAATATCTCTTCACACACAATAGAATCAACAAAATTGTTTTACAAGCATTTAGATGATACATAACTCCACAACTTTTATGTTTTACACCATATATATTTTCTCTTTTAATATTATGAAATAATGGGTATTAAATTATGTCCAAAAAATAAAATAAAAATGAATTTAGCCCTTATTTCTCCTTCACTTCTAATAACTTCTCATATATAAATTCTAGGTAAAAATTACTTTATAGTTCATACTAATTATTCATGATAACATGCCATGGAGGACAAATTTCATAGGAGAACAATATGAAATCACATACCTTTTGTTAAAACTAGAACTTTAAGTTTTCTTCCCAATTAATTTCCTTCTTCTTCCTTTTTCTCCTTATTCTTCTTCTTCTTCTTCTTCCTTTTCTTTCTTTCTTTCTTTGCTCTCCTCTTGTTGCATCCCTCCCCTTTTTTCCTCTCTTATATGCTCATATTAGAAGAGAATTTCGATTTTTATTCCTACTCTAATAAGACAAAATCTTAGTGGCTTGCCCATGTTGGTTGAAAGTTTAAATTTTCTCTTTTAGTCTCTCTTTTTCATTCCTTCATCACCGAAATCCTTCTCCTAATTTTCATATACTCCTTATACATTTAATAAGTTCCAATATATTATATTTAAGATATCATAATATACATGCCATATATGATAATTTTCTATACAACTATGCAAATATCATATCTATGTTCAAGTGCCTCAAATGCAGTGGTGTAAATATTATCATCATGCTTATGTCATGTGAGAAATATATACAAGTATAACATAATTAAAATGCATATGGATTAGGTTAAAGATGTTACATTAAGTCTTATGTTTGGAGAAACTATCGGCTACATATAAGGATGACCTAGTGTAAGTAGAGTGTGTAATTCTATTGAATGCAATGGACAATTCAACTCATAAGGGCAAAAATTATTAAAGTAAACTATAATTTATTGGCATGTCAAGTCAATTTTGCCATTTCTTAATAGAGTCACCACTATAATTGTGTCATTTGTTTCATTGTTGCATTTAAACAAGTAGAATCTTACTTGCAATTCTTAACCTTTTATCAACCATCAAGGGGTTAAGAGGATATGGGACTCTACTTCTGTATAGTTTTAATTAATGGCATGTGAGAGGATCAATGGAGGATCTATGGATAGACCATTTGATAGATAAATGCCCATGTAAAGAATCAAGTGGTTAATAAGGGACTTAGATGCGTAATACATTTGTAATACCCTTGCGTAATACATTTGTAATACCCTGGTTACTTGACTAAAGTCGACTTTGGTCACAAAATTTTGATTCTAGTCCAAATAGGTCAAATAGAAGGGTCAATCTATCTTCACCCTATTAGAGATTGAGTTTGGGAATTAAGTAAGATTTGAAAAAGAGATTACATACCCCCAAGTCACCCAGACTTTGGGATCTAGTCTTTAAGGATTCTTTGGTTCATATTTACAAATTTTGTCATTATCAATTTTTTACTTCTTATTAGAACAACCTAAACATACATCTAACATCCTTTCATACATTCAAATCAAGCATAATATGTATAATTGTTCACCATGGGGATGGTGATACATAACCAAATTGGGGGTTTCATGTAATCAAATAAATAAAAATTACAATATGCAAGCGTTAACCCTCATAACTTACAAAATAAGGCATGAGTTAGGACTTAAGATTATAAAAAGGAGAAATCCCCATATATAATCATGGTAACTTAACATGGAAGGGTGATACTATCTTTACCTTATTTGGAGGATACACCAAATACTCATCATAAGATACCCATCATATAAGCACGATTAACATATTATACACATGTCTAAGCATACTGCCCTAACATCAAAATATGATCAAATGTTCAATAATAGAGTATGCGATGCATCCATGGTATGTATCATGCAATAAAAATGTGTGTGTCGATTGAAAGATAAAGTAAAGTTATACATCAATCGTAAGAAGAATATAGGGAGGAGTCATGAGGTCTTTGGTGTCCACAATCTCACCTAAGTAGCCCTTAACTATAGTAAACACATCAAAGATGATGGAGGAAGGCATTCCTAGATATGGAGAGGGCTAGGATGCATCCTGTGACTCATGTGTGTTTGTGTGTATGGTGGCAAGACAAACAAAATTTGTCATGTGAATAGAATATTAAGTGATTTAATAGGGGTCTTAGGTGTCCATAGCATGTCTAATGATGTCTTTTTATTTTAAATACTGCCTACCAATCAACTTTGTCCTGTCATAAGTAGGGATAAGGAAAATAATTCACTTGACAAGCTTGCATCGCTAATATAAAAGATTTATATTTATTAAACCTGCACTTATGGTTGATTTTGATAAAATTGTAATTTTCATGCACTTTCATTCCAACATTAGGCATTTGCCATTAACTTGTAATTTTGGGCAAATAATTTTTTTATATATACCTTATGCCATTAACTATATTATATAATTTTAAGCATTTCAAGTCACATAAATTTTACGTATTTAATTTTTATTTTTTACTTCTCATTTCATAACAATTAATGTTTTTGGATATCTTAATTTTTAAATTTGAAGGCAATTTAAGTCAATTGTATTTTTTTAGCATTTATTGAACATTTTGTGCAATTTTATTATATTTTATAAAAGCTTTGAAATTTAGTGATGTTTTTCTAGACAATATTAACTTTTATAGAGACTTTATAATTTTATAAAATTTAAATTTTATTACATACAAAAGTACTTAAATATAAATATTTCTTAACATACTAATTATTAAACTAATAAATATTATACAATAACATTCAAATATTTCATATAATATCAAATTTTAATTTTTATTGATAAATTTAAATTGAAAAATTTTTAAAATTAAATAACTACCACCTGAAGTGCAGAAGTCTATAACTCAACCAAAAAAGATTTCAACATAATTAGAAAATGCAAATAAATAATTATAAATATCAATAAATTTATAATATTTCTAAAATTTAATTAAATTAAAGTAAAAAATAAATCAACGATCCACTTAAATTACTATATGTAATAAATTTAAAATTTATAAAATTTAATTAAGTAATACTTACAAACCTATTTAAATTACTAAATTTAATAAACTTATTAATTTCCTATATTTAATAAATTTACACTTAAATTACTAAATTTATTAAAATATTAAATTTAGTTAAATTACACTGAAAAAAATTAAACATTCATTTAAATTACTAATAATAAACTTATTAAATTATTATGTTCAATAAATTTACACTTAAATTATTAAATTTAATTAATTTACTAATTTTACACTACATTTCTATTAAATGTACAATAAATTGTTAAATTTACCAAAATTACTTTATATTTTTACTAAATTTGTTCCAAATTTGCATACTTTACTAAATTTACAAAATTTAGTAAATTGTCTACATAACACTTAATTTACAAATTTCATTCCAAAATTAAAAAATTCTCTAAAATAATAAATCCATTGAAGTAACTTTAATTTTATTGCATTAATTGTGAAAATATTACAACATTGTAACCTAGCAATAAATTTACAAAATTTACAATAAATTTACAAACTTCACAAAATTTAAAAAAATACTTCATACATTAAATTGAATTTACATAATTCATTACAAACTTCTCTAAATAATAATGAATTTATTACAAATTATTACAAAATTCAAAAATATTACAAAATTAATAAATTTACACTGAATTTATCACAAAATATATTAACATAATAACAAAATTAACACAAATTGCCAAAACTTACAAAATTATATAATATACATTAATAAACAAGTAAAATTAAAAAAATATATACAAAAATTATAGAATTTGACCAAATAATTTATATAAATTTCTCATTATATAACTCACAATAATTAACATAAATTCTAAATAATAAACAAAATAATAATTGACGCAATTTATAAATTTTAGAATTAATAATTCACAAAATTCCTAATAATTCACATAATTAACAAAATAATAGTTAAGAAATTATGTGAATTATAAATTAACAAAAATTCACAAAAATTTTCAATTTCACAATTTATAGTTCTCCAATTTCAAAATTTATAAATCACAAATTCACACAAATTTTATAATTAATAATTCACATAAATTCTCAATTCTAGAATTTATAAATTTTCAATTCCATAATTTCAATTTCAAAAATTAATACAGATTCACATCATCAAATTTCAAAAAATTTCCAATAATACATTCACAAAAATCCTAATAATACGTTCAAATAATTGCCAACAATTTTAGCAATTTCCATTTATAAAAAAAAATCTCCCAAAAAATTTTCAATCATAAAAAATTATCAAATATAACAGAATGCATATAAATGATAAATAAAAAAATCACATAAAGTGGTTGCAACCAATGTTTCCTCCCTTGGTGGCAATAACTATGGTGATGACGACGATGTTGGAAATTCTTCACCTACAGTGAGAAAGATTGTGTTTGTAACACACACACACACACAAGCATAGAGAGAAAGAGAGCGAGAGGTGACAGTACTGATGATGATGATGGTGGCAATATCAGTCTTCTCACGATAAAGGTGTGCAGTGGAGAGAGAGAGTATGTGTGTGTTTGTGTACTATGAAGAAGAAGAAGAAGAAGAAGAAGAAAAAGAAGAAGGATGATGTTGTGAGTAATTTCTCTCTCATTTACCAATGAATTTTTGACGACTTTTGCAACATCAGATTAATAAATTCGTTGGTGAATTTTATTCAATTTATTAAAAATTTATCGACAGATCACTAACAGATGTCTAGGTGCTCAAATTCCCATTTGAATTTTCACTTTCCTCCGTCGGTGATTCCATCGGTAAATTATGGTGCCAATATTTTGCTCTAAATTCATCGACGAAAGTAGTCCGTCAGTAAATACTTACAGCCTTCTATCGGTATTTTATCCCTAATTTTACCATTGATTTGCCTACCACATTTTGTCACTTATCTGTAAAAAATTATCGATGGAAATTTTTCTGTCGATAAATTCTATCGGTATTTCTAGATTTTCTTGTAAAGCAAGTAAAACATTAAAAACTAAAGAAAGAAGAGAAAATGACACTACTGTGAATAGTGCTTTGAGCACTATTAGTGGTATGTATGGACCATAAAGATGTTTATACAGACAACTTAGTGGCTATATAAGCCTCTGAGTCTACTACTATTGGAAAATTACAAAGAAGAAAAAGAGAGGAAAAAAGGGAGAAGAAAGGGAAAATATGGCTTGGAATGGGCTAAAGGTAAGCTTATGTTCGTCAAAGGCACCTTAAGTGATGTGATTCTTCTCCAAAATGCAATGATTTCAATGCAAAGGAATAATGAGTTTTGTCTTTTTCCTTGAAAGTGTTGGTGAATAGCTATAGGGTTTCTATGAATGGGAATGTATTTATGGCTATAGGTTATTACTTTGATAGTAATTCCTTACGGAAAATTAGCCTTTTATCACCTCAATGGGTGAGGTATTTATAAAGAAAAATAAGTGCAATCTAATATAGCACATATTGCACCTTGTTCTCCTCTCTCCCTCTCTCTCTCTCTCTCTCTTTGTGGATAAGATCACTAAGTATTATGGAATTAAGATTTTAAAATCATTTGCACATCTAAGAGGTTATGTATATAGATAACTACTTAGTTGTATAACTAATTAGGCTATCTACATCACTATTCTAAAAGCTTCATGCTGATTGAAATCTAATGAGTTATTTATATAACCATTTAAGTTAAATATACAAATATCTAAATTAGCTATATAAAACACTTGTGAAATTCTAAAATTTAGGCTTTTAAGCTTAAGTGCTTGAGGGGTGGGTTTGGTTTAAGGTTTGTCCAAGATTTTCCCCTTTTTAGGCATTATTTTCTTCACTATTTTAGAAATGAGTTCACAAGGTTCTCATCATAGGGCTTGCATATAAGCAATCTAAAAAATAGTGCTCATGTAGAATAAAACTTATTTATATATATAGCAAAAATATGAATATTGGAATCTAAAAATAGGCATTGTGCATTTCTCAATGATCATTAGACATAATCATTACATCAAATTAATTGTATTCAATTGTCCAACAATCATATTTCTTTACAATTGTCATTGAAAAATTCTTTCAATGATTATGGAAATTTTGCAATGATTGTTGGTTATTGCTTAGTTTAATTAAATAATCCCTCATCTACTTCAATGACTAGTGGTACATTCATAACGACCACTGAAGTTCACACTTCATCAAAACCATTTTAAGAGCTTTTTGAAAAACTTCCAAAGATTGCTAATTATTTTAGACAATTAAATTTATCATGAACTTAATTGAATTGGAAATTTCAGTTTGAGCGATTGTTTAGTGGATTAATTGTCTTATTAACATAGTTTATTCATCTTAAAATCCATGTATTCCCATTGAATTTGACATAATTATAGGTCTAATTAAGGAAAAATGGTGTTTTGTAGGTAAAAAGAGAACAAAAGCAAAGTAATTAATGAAAGGAAGAAACACACGATGATTTGTTTTGGGCACATAACCCTATGCCTTAAGAGAGCTGAAAAGGTAGATTGGAAGGAATACTTATGACCAATTCACACAGTCATACGCATTAAAGACTTAAGGCAGTCACAAATCATCGAAGGTGCGCACAGCTATGTCTTGATAGTCATATTGTCATGCCCCTCCTTTATGGCAGAATTGCAAAGGAATATTAAGGGGATTTCTATTCCTTTTAAAGAGAGGTTGGCTTTCTTTTTGTGTGGCATAGTTTTGACATTATTTAAGGAGGAAAATAAGCCAAAATAGTTTATGAGGGGATAACAAAAGGAAAAGTTTATCATTCAAGAAAAGTTACATCGAATTTATAGAGAGAGAAGGCGTAAGGAATCAAGCAATCAAGAAGAAATTCATGGTTATTATTGGAGTTGAATTATTTGTTTTCTTTTCTTTTTTTTTTTTTATTTCATTAAGAACTAAACCTTTATTGGCTAAAGTTATAAATGGATCTTATATGAGTTTCATTGGATTTTCTTAATCTAAGTCTACTTTGTTTCTTACATCGTTGGTGTTAGAAATTATTGAGTGTTTATTATTTGATCAATTAGCCATTGATTATCTTATTTTTGTGAATCGATCGAGAGCTGTTTTTCATAAAATGAAGCTTTCAATAATTCCCTTGCTTGTTATTGAGTTGAGAAACTTAACAAACCATTGCTATCTCTAGAGTCTTGAATTAAGAGGCAATTACATGATGTTAGGCTTTAGAGTTAAAGAACCTTTAGCGAACAAGTTCTTGTATGTTAATTTCTACTCGAAAGCAATTAATTAACCACCTTAGTGACTTGATAATAGTACTTGTTGCATGAATCAAGTAGACAAGGATTAAGGGATCCATAGAAGGTTATTGAGTGAAGTTGAACCCCTAGCTATTCTCAACTATTGATTACTTCTCATATTCATTAGTCTTTTAATTTGTTTTATTTTCAATTAAATTCATCATCTATTATTGATTCTCTAGATAATATAAGATACAATATACTTAGTACTTAAAATTGATCCTCGTGAGAATGATATCCATATTTATTGGTGCACTCTATTACTTGACGACCAATGCACTTGCAGTTCAAGAGGTTATTTTATATAACACTAACCTATCACATCAAGTTTTTGGTGTTGTTGCTGGGGGTTGATGACTTTAATACCAAGTTATTATTTTGTATTATTGTAGAATTTTATTTCTATTTTAACCTTGTATCTTGGCTCTCTATTTTAGCTGCATGACTAGAACTCAAAATTAAGAGAACAAAGAAGATTTGCTTTCACAGGATCCATAAATTGAACACAACCTAAGCCAAAGAAAGTGAAAGTAACTACAAATTTAAGAGATGGCAAACTAATGAGACCGACCTTTAAAAGAATTTGCCACACCTCCTCTTGAAGGATTGTAGTCTACTATCACTTGACTTACCATTAATGCTACTACCTTTGAGATTAAGTCAACATTCATTCAAATGCTTACCAATACTTTCCAATTCCATGGCCTCTCTAATGAAGATCTAAATGCGCACATAGCTAATTTCTTAGAAATCTATAAGACTTTTTAGCAAAATAGAATCTCTGCAATTGTGGTAAGATTACGCCTATTCACATTCACTCTCAAGGACAAAGCTAAGACGTGGATCAACTTTTGGAACCTATGAGTATTACTACTTAGGATAAACTCTCTTAAGCTTTTTTATCTAAATACTTCCCTTCATAAAAAATGGATAGACTTAGAAACAAGATCACAACTTATAGCTAATTGAAAGAGGAAACTTTGAATGAGGCTTAGGAAAGGTTTAAGGATCTTTTGAAAAGGTGCCTAAATCATCAAATTTCAAAGTGGTCAATAGTGTGCGCCTTCTATAATGGACTTTTTGGGCAAATCAAAATCACTATAGATGCAGTATATGGGGGATCTTTATTAGATAAAATAGTTGACATGACCTATGAGTTGATTGAAACTGTGGCAAATAACAATTATCAAGCCCATGAAAGGACTTTGCCAAAGAAAGTAGTAGAGATTCAAGACATGGATGTCTTCCAAACCTTGCAAGCTCAGGTATCTACCTTGTCTAAATAATTAAATGCCTTTACTTGTAATGTGGTGTCTTCTGCTTTCTTATTAGTATTATGTGAATTTTGTACGGAAAGTGGGCATAAGTGTGTTGATTGCCAAGTGGGGAACCCTTTCGTATAAGAGCAAGTAAACTATATGGGAAACTTCAATCATCAACCTAATAACCCATACTCAAATACCTACAATTCAAGGCGATGTAATCACCTAAAATTCTCTTAGTCCAATAACAATACCTTAAACCCTAAAGCTCAAGGGGCACCACCTAGTTTTCAACCCCACCACCATACTACCAATGTCAAGAAAAGCAATCAAGCATAGAAAACTTCTTTTAGAAAAATTCATAACCTCCAACATTTCTAGGCTATAACAACATAAAGAGAACATAAGGAGAATTGAGGCCAAAATGAATCAAGCCAATAAAAATCACTCATCTTCTATCCATAACCTTGAGATCCAAGTTGGACAAATAACCAATGCCTTTAGTTCTAGATCCTAAGGTGCCTTACCTATCAATTTTAAAGCCAACCCGAAAGACTAAGTGAAGGCCATCACCTTAAGGAATGGTAGGAAATTTCAACAAAAGGTGGAGGAAGAGATAAAGGAAGACGACAAGATGGACAAATAAGATGAACCAATCTATAAGGACAAGCCTAAGGAAAAGGTCAAACCCTATATACCTCCCATTCATTTTCCTTTAAGACTCAAGGAACATTCTGCGGACAAGCAATTTGTAAAATTTATAGACATGCTAAAAAAGATCCAAATCAACATACTATCTATGGAAATGCTTGCCCAAATGCCTAAGTATGTAACGTTTATAAAGGACATCCCTTCGAAGAAAAACAAATTGGAGGAATACAAGAGAGTAACCTTAACTGAGTAGTGTAACACAATCCTACTCAATAAGTTGCCTCTTGTGATATTGGTCACTTTTCTTTTGAAAAACTTTTTGTGATCTAAGGTCTAGCATCAATTTAATGCCTTTGTCTATTTTTTAAAAACTAGTTATTGGCGAGATGAAGCCTACTAAGATTTCTCTCCAACTAGCAAATCATTTAATTATTTATCCAAAGGGAATAGCTAATAATGTTCTCATAAGAAGTAGACAAGTTCATGATTCCATTGGATTTTGTAGTTCTTGATATGAAGGTGGATAAAGAAATCCCATTGCTTTTGTGATGACCATTTTTAGTAACCAGTAGAACTTTGGTTGATGTTAGGGAACAAAACCTCACCTTATGAGTGAGAGATGAAAAAGTGATCTTTCATATATACAAGGCAATGAAAAAGACTATGGAAGATGAATGGTGTTTACAGATAGATGTCATTAAAGAGTGTACTAAGTGTTCTAAGAAAAGTGAGACGCTTTGGAATTTAAAATAGTGGCCATGGTAAGTATCAAGGAAGAAAAATGGGAAGACACCCAAGAGGTAAGTATTCCAACTTTAAAAACTTATGATGCTCCTTCTTCTTCTATTATTTAGCCCTTATACTATGAGAAATATCTTGAGGGGACCCTACCTTTCATTTTTAAACCTCTTCAACTTGAACTCAAACCTTTACCCCTCATCTTTGGTATGCATTCATTGGGGAATGATAATATCCTTTTGGTCATCATTTTTAATGCGCTCACTTAAACCTAAGAGGAAAAACTATTGAGGGTGTTGAGAAATAGGATTAGAGCCTTAGGGTGGACAATAGTGAACATTAAGGGGATTAGTCCACCATTTTATATGTATAAAATTTCAATGGAGGACAATCACAAAACTACTATAGAACACCAAATACGGCTTAACCCTAAGATAAAGGAGGTGGTTAGGAAGGAAGTAGTTAAATTGTTCAATGCAGAATCATCTAACCCATTTCAGATAGCCCATGGGTTAGTTTAGCCTAAGTAGTTCCTAAGAAAAGAGGGATGATAGTTGTAACCAATAGTAACAATGAGCTCATCCCTGCTAGGGCCAAGATAGGTTGGAGAGTGTGTATTGACTATAGGAAGCTAAGTGTCATAACCCACAAGGATCACTTTTCTTTACCTTTTATTGATAAAATGTTAGAAAGACTTATTGGTCATATGTACTATTGCTTCTTATATCGGTACTCGGGCTGTTACCAAATTCAAATAGCATTAGAGGATCAAGAGTAATCAACATTTACGTGCCCATATGGTACATTTACTTATAGGTGTATGCATTTTGGCAAATGTAATGCACCGACCACTTTCTAAAGGTGCATTACAACCATATTTTTTGAAATGGTAGAATGGACGGTATAAATACTCATGGATGATTTCTCTATTTTTGGTGATACCTTTGATGCTTATTTGGCTAATCTTGATAGGGTTTTAGAAATATGTGAAGAGACAAACCTCATACTTAATTAGGAAAAGTGTCATTTTATGGTATAAGAAGGCATTGTGTTTGACGTAAAATCTCCTCCAAGAGAATTGAAGTGGATTAGATAAAGATCAATGTCATAGAGAAATTGCCTCTTCCAGCAACCATAAAAGGGAAAAAGAGTTTCCTAGGCTACGAGATATTTTACCAGCATTTTATTAGAGATTTTTCCAAGATTTCTAAAACCTTTTATGATCTCTTAGCTAAGGATGTTCCTTTTACCTTTATTGATGATTATCTCAATGTTATTCACAGGTTGAAAAAGGAACTCATTTTTGTACCGATCATGACAAAGCTGAATTGGTCCTTGCCATTCAAGTTGATGTGTGATGTAAGCGACTACGCCATCGAGTCTATGTTGGGGCAAAGGAAGGACAAAAAGCTTCATGTTATATGTTATGCGAGCTAAACCCTTAATGATGCTAACTCAACTATGCCACTATAAGAAAAGAGCTTTTGGCTATTATTTTTACATTTGATAAATTTAGATCTTATTTGCTTGGTTTTAAAGTGATTGTTTATATTGATCATGTAATGATTCATTATTTACTAGCAAAGAAGGATGCAAAGGCTCATAAGATGGATCTTCTCACTCTAAGAGCTTCACTTATAGATTAAGGATAAGAAGAGCATGAAGAATTTAGTTGTTGATCATCTCTTGCATCTAGAGCATATACATGAGGAGGAGGTAAGTATTCTGATCAATGAAACTTTTTTAGATGAACAACTTTTTTTTTGAAAGCTTTCTAAATGCCATGGCATATAGATTTTGTGAATTATTTGGTAAATGAAATGATTCCTTATGATTTCAATTCCCACTAAAAGAAAAAGTTTACATTATTCTTTACGATTTCAATTCCCACTAAAAGAAAAGTTTATACATGATATTAAATTTTTTTAGGAAAAACCTTATCTATTTAAAGAATGTGTCAATGGTATTATAAGAAGATATATACAAGAGGAGGAGATGGGAGATATTTTGCTCCATTATGATACTCAAGAATGCAAAGGACATTTTGGTCCCCCCAAAACCATAACTAAGGTATTGTAAAATGGATTTTTTTTACCCTTGTTATTTACTGATTCTTTTACTTTTATCAAAGCTTGTAATAGGTGCAAAAGAACATGTAATATCTCTAAAAGGAATGATATGCCATTAAATTCTATGATTGAGTTAGAACTTTTTGACATTTGGGGAATTGATTTCATGGGCCTCTTTCCCAATTCATGTGGGAATCGATATATTTTGATGGCAATTAACTATGTTTCTAAATGGGTTGAAGCCATAGCTACCCCGACTAATGATGCTAAAGTGGTGCTTCATATCTTAAAGAAGCATATCTTCATAACTTTTTATTCAGTTTTTTAGAACATGCATAACAGAAAAATAAAAATTTCTATACATAAAACCTATCAAGAATCCATGCAATTCGATTAAATTAAAAATAAGAGCGCAAAAACCTTATCGATTCGGATAAAAGACGCAAGATCATTAAAAGGAAGAGAGCAAGTTTACACCGATAACACCCAACCTTAAGTTTGGTGTCAGATCTTGACGTCACTAAATGATGATCGCCTTCTACAGGTATCCACATGAGTAGGCTTCTTGAAATTTGAAGTGTGATAACATTGGGGTTTTATTTTCTCTCTCTAAAAGCATTTTCTAGAAATGTTAATGTTTTGTGTAATCATTTGAAAACCTTAATATATGCACACACACACACACATACATACACACACATGTATATATATATCTTAATCATTAAGATATTTTATGCCAACTCTACATCTTAAAATATATAAATAATTTCCTATTTCATTGTAACCTTCTTAAAATGAAATAAATATCTAATAATTTAGATAATTTCTCTAATTATCTTCATTATAAATAAAGTGAGTAGTAAAAACTCAATTTTATTTTGGGCCTATTCTATATGTGCGACCCTGTAGGTTCACATAATATTGGCAGTGGCCCAAAATCTATTTTTGACCCATAAGTCATAGGTGACTTCTAGCAAGACATTATGACTACCCAAATTATGTGAAAGTCATTAATCCGACCTAATCTATTTCATATATAATATTATAATCCTTTTGTCACATTATATCTTTCTCGATCTCCAAGTAGGCTAATGTAAAATGATATTGACAACCTTTATTAATTCATTACTGTATAGTCATGCAATCTCTTTAGTCTAACTTATTAAGAGGGCTAAAGATATATTTCTCATACAAATATATGAAGGATAAATTCCTTCTCAATCATTCACGTTTCTCTATATGATTACTACATGTCTAATGTTAGTTTGTATGATCATCTGGTTAAAGATAATATTATACTATATCAAAAGATAAAGTTCATCATATTGGAATCTATGGTGATTTCATGTTAGAGGATTAAGTTAATACTATTGCATGACAATCTCTTATGACTATTAATCAATGTAGTGTTCTCATAGTGGGTTAGTTTAATACAATGTTTCTTAAATATGTATCTATGTGTTTGATTTAAGGTTATATATCCAAGACTAGCAAAACATAGTCATCAATCAAACATATACTAGTCTTCATTTATTATTATCCTAATAATAATGACTAACTAGAGATAATTTAGAATAAAATTCTTTAAACCTAAAGATTTTACTTTCAAATCACATACTTGATGACATTAGGTAGAATTAATTATTCATGAAATTTATCATTTAGCTTTAAATAAAAGAGATATTTAATAAAATTACAACCATGACATTATTAAGAAAATATCAACTATAAGCATTGACCTAATGCATATAACTAGCACTTTTGGAGGCCCACATGTAATCATAAGTGGTGGAGGGTCACACTTTTGTAATCGACAATTTGAATCCTTGCTCAAGAAGTATGGCGTAATGCACAAGATTGCAACACCATACCATCCTTAAGTGAGTGGTCAACTAGAAGTGTCTAATAGTGCAGTAAAGCGTATCCTAGAGAAGATAGTAAATTCTTCAAGGAAGATTTGGTCATTAAAGCTTTTTGATGTACTTTTGGCATATAAGACTACTTTTAAGACATTAATTGATACCACTTCCTACCGTTTGGTGTTTGGGAAGGTTTGTCACTTATTGGTTAAATTGGAACATCGAGCTTTTTGAGCAATTAAGTTTCTAAACTTTGATTTGCACCTCGCTGGTGACAAGAGGAAACTTCAGCTCAATGAACTTGAATCCTTATGTCCTTAAGCCTATGAGAATAATCAAATACATAAGGAGAAAACCAACAGTGGCACGACAGTCACATATTGAAATAGGACTTCAAGGGAGGATAGAAAGTGTTACTCTTTAACTCAAGATTGTGGTTCTTTTCGGGCAAATTCAAGTCTAGATGGTTGAGACCCTTTGTTCTAGTTAAAGTTTATCCTCATAGTGCCATTTACAAAAAAAAAAAAAAAAAAAAAAAACTCCAAGGATGAAATCTTCAAAGTCAATGGACACCGCCTAAAGTCCTATTATGAATAAGAGATGACACTCTAAGAAGAGACTTTCTATCTCCCATATGCCTCTACATAAAAGCCAAACATAAGGGTCAAGTTAGAGAATCAAACTAGCACGCTTGTGGGGCAATCCCCACATTCTCTTCTTTCTTTCTTTCACTATGTAATTCATTATTTTGTTTTAGTCTTTATGTTTCCTAATTGTGTTATTTTCTTTGATTTTGTAGGTTACAATTCAAAGAATTCACAATTCAAAACTTTAAACAAGTTTGGGATAGTTATCCTTTCCACTTATCTTGCTTTTCAAATTATTCCTTGAAACTCTTAGTGGTGTTCATAATGAATTGTTTAAATTTTAGCATGATTTCCTTATTTTGTTCATTAATTTTAATGCTTACAAAGCTTAAAATGAGTAAATGGCCATAAAGGGTAAGACTCATAGACATTAGAGTGATTAATTTGACATAAAATAGGAGTTACATAGGATGCATGACTAAATCACATAACCATGCATCAAGGAAGCCATTGGGATAGTAGCCAAGGAAGGCACATAGTCAAACTGCACGACCGTGCACGTAAAAGGAAGAAATGGGTAGTAACTTATGAGAATGCATGACCATATCACATGGCTATTTATAGCCACCCGTATACCCGTGCCCCAAATCAAACACCCATACATGTCTATTCTAAAGAATCTAGTAGCTATATTAGGTGTACGACATGAAGCACAATCTTGCGCTTAGCCTCTCTCACTTAACACAGTCATGCAACTAATCCTACCCTTTTTCAAAATTGGCCTAACCCTATCAAAATACCACAAAATCTCATCTTTCTTCTTCCAAATCCAACCTCCACCATGTCGAGACATTACAAAACCACCTCAAAAAGGAAAATTGGGTTTTCAAGTGCCACTCCACCTTTGGGTGCAACCTCGATCTTTAATTATGATGAATATTAAAAGAGGTATGAGGTTTTCTCTAATCATTTTATTTTTCCAACCAAGTTTATTGATTTAAGGGCTTTAGATAAGGTAGGTTTGTTGGATACTATTTAATAGCACTTTAAAGTCCTCCAATGGGAAGAATTTTTCAAACACTTATAAATAGCTCACTTATGAGTTCTTGGCTACCTTTCCTCTAGAGACTTATAGGGCTTATAGAGTACAACCCTTTAGAACCATCAATTCATAACTCTGAGACAAACCTTTCACCCTTTTTTTAAGTGAGTTTTTTAAAGCTTTTTTTCCTTAAGAATGAAGGGGTTGATAAATTTCCAAAAGACGTTAACAATCAATAAGTATGGACTTCTTTGGGTAGGACTTCTAGGTATAAGGCTAGAGCAAGCAAGATATTAGAATTAAAAGACCTTTTGATGCAATATATTCATTGTTTATTATGTTGTTTTATAATTGGTTAGGGTGAAAGTAATAATGTTATAAATCAAACCGAGTTCCTCTACCTTTGGTGCTTGAAATTTAACAACCAAATCAACACCGCTTGGTGGATTATGAACCATATGAATGTTATGGCTAAGTGGGATTTAAGGGATATTTTTATTAGTGATTTCATCACTCTTATTGTCTACCATTTAGATGTGTATGACCCACATAATCTTGACTAATGAACTAAATCCCTAGGGTCCTATTACTTATCATACAATAATATGCTTTGCATGGGACTTGTGAAAAGAGATAGGAGTGGTTATATGTTGGTTTGTAATGAGTAAGAGACAAGGGTTAATGATGATGTAGATAAGGGTGATGTACCACAGGATGTACCATTAGAGGTGTCTTTTTCCCATTATCCTTCACCATTGTTTATAAGCTATCTAGAAGAAGTTTTCATATGGTGAAAATTGTAGCTAGAGCACATGGATCAATACCAATCTATTTTTTAGGATGACATGTGTTGAAGGCTTGCCATTTTGGACTCCTGCATGGTCAATATGGCTGGATAGGCACAACCATACTTTGAGCACATTGGATTTCCTCCTCCTCCAACATTGATGGATTGATCACCCTATCTGACATTTACTTTATTACTTTATTTTTATTTTCCTTTTATGTTTTTTTTTATTTGTGGATGTTTGGCTTTGAACTTTAAAACTTTTCTTGTGTTAGCTAGCACTTGTGGAGTGTATTATGCTCCTAATTTTATACTCGCCACCTTCTATTATCATTATGGAATTTTGGTTACGTATTGTTCTTGTGATATTTTGATGAATGTTACCTTACCCTTATGTTATAATGATTCATTCTTGTGTAGTCGAGATTCATAGTTTGTCATGCTCTTTCTCCCCATGTTTAAAGAGGGAAGTCATTTTCCCTTGATCTTTAATTTTTGTTCTTCATCCTTAAGGACAATGAAGTTTAAGTTTGGGGGAATTGATTGCTTTTGGGCATTTTTTTTTATTATATTTAGGTTTATACTTGATTATAATTTCATGTGTGTCTTCAAGTATTTAACTCTTTGTGGTTAGTTTTAGTTCTTAGTTTTGAGGTGGAAAATCGATGAAGAAAATTTATAATCTTTGTTTGGAATTGCTTAGGGTAATTTCTCATGTGATAATAACTTGAGCTTAATAATCATGTTTTTATTCAAAAATTGGTAGAACACATTAGAAATCTTTATTTATGCATTCTTAGCAAAGTGGAGATTAATCCATGAGAGGCTTCTTTTATACCATTTTTAGGTAGAATAAACTAGTACATGTGTTAGAACTTGCTAAAACACTTTTCAAGGAGAAATCCTAATGCGTGCTAATCTTAGGAAAATGATTAAGGCATTGTTTGGTTATCCTATTATTCCTCATCCATACTTCTATCACATCATCCATTGTTACCCCTTTTGAACCATAAAAAATACTCCTTAGAGAGTATTAACAAGGCTTTATTTCTATCACCCATATCCTTCATTATAACCATATAGCCTAAATAATTTTTTACCTCCCTTTTCAAGAGAATAGAGTTAGAGCTTGGTTTTATAGTGGTATGCGATGCATTCGCTCATTCATGTGCACCTATATTAAAGAATGGATAAAAGAACCGATATGTTATTATCTTTTTAGCACCATAAAGGTTGATTTAAATTTGGGAGGAGGCCTAATGATAGCTTGAAATGTGCTTGGCATATTCATCCACTTATAGAAAAAAAAAGATTATGAATGAAAAGAAAGGGGATGAGAAAGAATAAAAAAGAAAAAGAAAAGAGCAAAGCAACAAAAAGTGAGGCAAAAGAAGAATTGAGCCACTTAGAAAATAGGAAAAGAAGGAGCTTTTGATGTTCTTTAAGAAATAAATATGAGTTGCAAATATATAGCAATCTTTTGCAATTCATACTACTATCATAACCATTATTCTAGTAAAGTTTCTCTTGTTTTGGAACTAAACCATTCTTTGGTGTCTTAAACCCAAAGCCTTACACTATAAGCTATTATAGATTGCATGATTCTTAAGGTTGCTAGGTGCTACATTAGTGGAGAAAGGTGAATTCTTTTTGCTTATTGTCATATATGATTCTTAAGAATCGAGGAAAAATCTTGCTTAAGGTGAATAAGAAAGAGAATCAAAGTAGAGAATGAACTATGATGCCAAGTCACGCATGCACTCTTTTATGTTTGATTAATTGTGAATTGGATATGATTGGTATGGAACTTATCATTATCTTAAGTGAAATTACTTAAGTAATGAAAAAAATTATTATAATTGAGATAAATATTCCCTTTGAATTTCTTGATACTTAATTCTAACCATGATAGATGTTGTTTTATACTTTGGAAAAGAAAATGATTGCTTAAGGACAAGCAATAATTCAATTTTTTAGGAATTTGTTTAGTGGATTAATTGTCTTATTTTTATAGTTTATTCATATTAAAATTCATGCATTTTGTCTTATTTTTATAGTTTATTCATCTTAAAATCCATGCATTCTCATTGAATTTGGCATAATTATAGGTCCAATAAAGGAAAAATGGTGTTTTGTAGGTAAGAAGTGAAAAAAACAAAGTAGTTGATGAAAGGAAGAAACGCATGACCATGTGTTTTGGGCACACAGTTGTACACCTCAAGAGAGCCAAGAAAGCAGATTGGAAGGAAAACGCATGGCCAATTCACATAACCATATGTGTTGAAGACTTAAGGCAGTCGCAAAGCATCGAAGGCGCACTCGGACGTGTCTAAATAGGCGCATGATCGTGCAACTTCTTTAATGGTAAATAAATATCATAAATCTAAGGTAGAAATGATAAATCAAGGGGTCGTTGGTTTTATTGAACCTTATCATCATCCCATTTACACAACCTCGCAAATGGAATAAAGTATGCACTCATGGTGTCAAATCTAATCCATATGTAATATGAGAATCAAAATATAAGGAATGAGTATCATTGGTTGTTGCAATCTACCCATTTCCTAAGTTATTAGCCATACAAAACTAAAAGAAAGCTAAAGAAACCATAAAATCAAGCAAGAAATAAACTATTATGAATAGTACCAAAGGGTTATATAGACCACTATTCATCCATATAGCCCACTAGGCCTACTAAAAACAAGAATTAAAAATGAAGAAGAAGAAAGGAAAGGAGAAGGAAATGGGTGGTGGAAGAGTCTTAGAATACCCTTTGTGTTATCTTTTGCCCTTAAAGGCATTTTGGTGTTAGAATTTTCTCCGAATGTAAATGAAAAAAATGTTAAAAGCTAGAGCAAAGCTTAGTTTTACCTTGAATCTTTTAGGTGTGTGTTAGGTATTCATGTTTTCCATTTAGGTAAGGTGTCCTTAGGGTTTGAGAGAATTTTGACAAAGTTTAGCTAGGAAAAATTGGCCTCCTCTCTCCTTTCAAAGCAAGGAGTATTTATAAAGGAAAAAGGGGTGAAACTGAATCCAATAGATCATATTGCACTTGATCCCTTCTTTACCACTCTCTCTGATGATAAGATCAATGAATATTCTAGAGCTTAGGGTTTGGAAGTAGTTTGTACAAACCTTAGGTTGTGTATATAGATTGGTGGTTGGTTGTATAACCCTTTTACACTTGATAGGTCACCATTCTAAATTCTTCTCACTTTTAGACTTTAGTGGGTCGTTTGTACAACTATTTAAGTTGGTTGTACAACCAAATAAGTTGGTTGTACAAAACTCTATTGAAATTTTAGAATTAGGCTTTAAGCTTGGGCTTTTGTGGGGTTGGTTTGGTTCAAAGTTTGTCCAAGCTTTTGCCACTTTCTTAATGGAGATTGATCGTGTATTTTTTGCCTGGTAATTATTCATAACATTATTATCAGAAGAAGTTTGACAATTCTAGCATTTACTATGTTTGTTTTGAAATTACATCAAAAGTGAGAAAAAAAAAAAAAAAGGTGTATTGTGGTTCTTTTACATTTCTTAATTAATTTACTTCTAAATTCAAGAGTTCAAGGTTGTGATTTAAGAAGCCCTCTTATTTATTTTTTTTCTTTACTTAAGGACAAAAAATACTCCAAGTTTAAGGGAATTTGATAGTTGTAATTTTTATATATATATTTGGATATAATTTATGAGCATTTTCTTATTTTTATATTATTTTTATTTTGAAATTAGTTTATTTTCTAATTGTTTTTTGTTCGCATAGGAATTTCTTAAAAATGAGCTGAAATTGTGATTCCTAGTAGTGTTACTTGGCGTATAGTTCAAACCATGCTTTGATTGGAGGACTTGACTGAACAGTAACAGTAGTTGTGCATGGGCCGTGGCCTGGGACATGACATGGGCTATGCAAGTTGTCAGATTTAGATTTTTAAAGTTATCTCAATTTGTTTTTTAAAAGAGACCTGACTTGATTCAAATAAAGAGCCCTGGGTGGAAGGGGAGTAGTTTTGAGAGAGAAAAGTGGATCTAACCTCTACACCAAGTATTGAAGAAGATTTTATGAATATTAGAGAGCTATTCTCTTAGGGTTTTCATTAATTCTTAAAATAGCAAGACTTTTCTTAGGAAAATTCTTATACTTTAGAATTAATAAATTTTGTTTTCTTTTGTTCTTTTTCTTATTCCATGTTGAACTAATTCTTTAATTCTAGGGATTAGGTTGGAAATCTAGTACTTATTTTATGAATTTATGAAGAGACCTTACTTCAATTTATGATAGGTGTCTTGATTTAATGTGTTTGAGTTTAATTGATCTTGTATATATGATGCCCACATATATGCCTTGGCTAAGACTCTAGATGATGTGACCAAAGTGAAAGTCTAGGGTTAGTTCTAACAAATTAAACTAGAAGATTGAGACCTCAAAAGTAGGCTTGACCTTTTAGAGATGTTAAAGGATTATTCATGGAGCTTAATAAATTTTTATTAAATTTTGTGACCATAAAAGTAGACATAATTTTAGTAAAAATAACTTAACAAAGCTTAAAAAAGAGTATTAGAAAATTTGGAAAAATCCATTTTCAAGCACAACCTAGTCACAATTGAAACAATTCTCTTAATATATGTGTGAAATGGTATTGTGGTGGACCTAAATTCCCTATAAATAATTGTCATAAGAGTTTCCTTCAATTCAAATTTAGTTTTATTTAATTGTTTTTGCAATTTCAGTTTTTGGTTATTTTCTTCTTAATAATTTGGTTGTTAAATAATAAAAAATTAAGATTTTGTTAGTACTTGTATGGATCTATCCTCATGGGAATGAACTTTACTTATCATTGTATTACTTAAGCGATTTGTGCACTTGCAATGGTTACATATGCAACACATACATTACCATTTTGAAGAAAAAAAAGTATAATAATGATTCTTCTTTAGGTATATAATTTTATTGAACTCAACATGTCTACTAATATTTCTTTGTCTTGAGTATTTGATACTAGTTTCTTATCTTATTATTTAAATATGTAAGGACTAAAGATAAGAAGACGAGTTAAAGATGATGAACCTACACATCGATAGGATCCAAACATCAATGCAATGAGTATAAGGGCACCATCTAAATTATGTTATGGATTTTATTATATGAACAATGACTATTTTGCTATTAATGAAATATTATTTTTCACTTTAGCATTCTCAATACATTTTTAATAAAATATTATGAGTCTAATATGTTGAAGAAATCCTCTTAAAAGAATGGGAACTAAAATGGACCAAAGATCATTTTAACCCTTAAACAATTTGAGCAAGTTCAATTGAGTCTAAAATTAACTTTATAATCATTTAAGTCCAAAATTTTAAAAAAGTCAGTTCATTCAAACCCTAATTCTATATTCCATAAGAGTGTGTTTTCATGCAGTCAACATAGGATAAAAAATAAATTTATTAATTTTTTAAAGTTCTTCCTTATTTCTTACTTCTATGCCAAAAAAATACAAACTTAAAACCATAAAAAATGCAGCACTATTATTAAAATCTTTTCATCTTTAACAATTTCTCTATCCAAAATCAATTAAAATAAAACATAGACAGAGTTGACAATTAGTAAAATAGTGAAACTTCAATCTCATAGCACCCAGATTTTACAATAACAAATTAAAAAAAAAACACCATGACAATAACTCAAGTTTCTCATAGGCATTTCTTCAAAAACCTTTCATGCATTGTAAAAAAAAAAAAAAGTATGAACGCCAATTAATCTAACATACAAAGTACACAATTAAGAATCACAAAATAATAATAATAATAATAATAATAATAATAATAATAATAATAATAATAATAATAATAATAATAATAATAATAATAATAATAATTCTAAAACAAAATCAAATAATAGAACATAAATAGATTATTAATAATAATCCAAAAATATAACCAAACAACAGAACATAAATAGATTGTTGTTGAGGAGGGATTCTAACTGAAATAAATAAAAAATGAGCATCAAGGAATGATTGCAATTGGAAACCCAAGATTGCAATCAGGAACTAACCTAACCAATTTCCCATTCTTAATCTCATCAAGAGAAATCAAAAATAGAGAGAGAGAGAGAGAGAGAGAGAGAGATAGAGAGAGAGTATGTTTTGGTTGTAATATGAATTGCATCAATGAAAACTTACAAGTGAAAGTAAGAATCATTTGTCCCATGTCTATATTTGAGTTGGTCTATAGCATAGATGTTGTGATTAAAGATTTCATCGTAGTTAGATGCCTTGAAGAAACAGCAAAAAGACTAACTTTTGGTTCATGGCTCCAGTCAAAATAGCCTTCCTCCCTTAAAGAAAGCCCTGATCAACCACCTTTTGCCATTCTTTTTCAATAAGGAGTCTAGCCGATGAACCTTGAGAGCATCCTAAATGCTTCAAATGGAACCTTAGATTGCAATAAAGAACCAATGCTTGAAACACAGAAACAATATAAGAAAAATAGATAAAATTAACAGAGAAGATGGAGAGGTGAGAGAAAAGATAAAGATAATGGAGAAGATGGAGTTGTCCATAATGGTTAATGGAAAAGATGGAGAGGTGAGAGAAAAGATAAAGATAAAGTTATTCATGATGGAGTATTCATGCTCTTTTAATTGTGTTTTGTGACTCACCTATAACCAATAGTGAAAATAGGGTTTAATTAATCTTTTTTAATTAAGTTGGTGTTAAAAAGCTATAAAGTTAAAATTAGATCTAATTAGACCTACCTAAATAATTTAAGGGCCAAATTGGCTTTTAGGATGAACTAAAATTGTTAAAGATCTTATGCTTTTATAAAATACATTCAAATGGGTATATTGGAGGTTAAGACTAACAAATGTGTTTTCATGGGGTATCCTAAAAAGATAAGAAGATATTACTTTTATAACCCAATAGAGCAAAAAGTGTTCATCTCAAGACATGCCATTTTCTTAAAGAGTTCATTTAGAACAGGGTAGTAAGAGTAAAGTATTGCCCTAACTACTTGACTAAAGTTGTGATCTAACATTGGTCAAGATAAAATTTTGGGCAAGGATGAGTTCTGGTCCTAATAGGTCAACCACAAGATTTATCCTATTTTCAACCCTATCAAAGATCAGGTTTAAGAATTGGGTACGACATGGGGGAAGAGGTTAGGCACCCTAAACCACCCAAACTTTGGGGTTCGACATTCAAGTATCTTTGGTTCATATTTATATTTTCATCCTTATTGATTATTTAGTTCATTTTGGGAACTACATTTAAATTTTCATCCTTATTAAAAATTTTGTCCAAAGATCGTCCCTTAAACTGCCTTAGGTGTTGATGTACTAAGAGCAATATAAAAAGCACACCTAGCCATGGATAAGGCTAGGATGCAAGCTAGAGGGAGGATACAACCAATATACCAATAAAATCAAGAAAACACAAGTGGACAACATATTAAGTGTAAAAAATTGGGCTTCTTAAAATGTGAATCCTTCCCCAAATGCAACATTTACTACCATACCGCTAAGGTGGTGAAAGAGGCAAGTTAGCCATGTGAGGGCTAACCCAACCTCTTTCAAGGTTTTGTGATAAATAAAAATGACAGGACACTAAACTAAACACTATTAACATCCATTAAATAATAACAAATTAAGTGATCTCATAAGTCTTTTCCTATCACCTTCATTCATAACCATATTCACGATAATTAGAAAATATGGAAAACATAAAATAGAGAATGCAAATCATGTACTAAATTAATTCCATTTATAAAGTATATCCTAAGAATTGAGAATGAACATCATCATTTGTTAGAACGTACCTTATTCCTTCAATTATAAGGCTTAGGAAATGAAAAGAAAGCCAAAATCACAAAGGAAAGCAAAGAAGAGAACCATTATGAATAGTGCATATAAACATTAACAATGGTATGTATAAACCAATTAGTGGTTGATATAGACCATTAGGTCTATTTTAGGTAAATTTTAGAAAAAGAAGAAAAGAAAAGAAAAAAGGAGAATGAGGACGGGGAGAAGAGTCTTGGTGCAACATGGGGGTTAGCTCTTGCACCTTAAAGGCACTATAAGTGTAAGAATTTATCTAAATGTGTAAAGTAAATAATGGTTAAAAGGGGTTATGCTTGATTTTTGTCACTTAGAAGAAAGTTGATGTATGTGAGATTTCTATTAAGGAGAAGTTGTGTAACATCTCTATCCTCATTCATTGGCATTCTCACAGCAACATAATCATTGCATAAATGATTTAAAATCTCACATGAACATATGCATTGGATAAATGATCATTTAGATATGTGAATTGGATAAGCACGACGATGACATTTGCAACATTACATTTGGGACACTTGAACATATATGTAATATTTTTATAATTACATGACAAATTATCTTATGTTGTATGCATGTTATAACATCATAAAATAATGGTGTTTTAGAGCTTATTTACAAGTATAAGGAGCACATAGGGATTAGGAGATGGATGGAGGTGATGAAGGAGTGAAGAAGAGGGACTAAAAGAGGAAAAGTGAACTTTCAACCAATGGAAATGAGACACCATGATTTTATCTTATTGGAATAGGTTTACAAATTAAATTTTGTTAGGAGCATATTAGAGAGAATAAATGTGAGGGGTAGTAGAAGAAAGTGAGAGCTAAGGAAGAAAGAAAGAAACGAAGAAGAAGAAGAAGAAGAATAAAAAGAAGAGGAAGAAGAAGGAGAAAAGTAAGCTGCCTAGGAAGGAACTTTAAGCTTTTCTGGTTTTGGAAAAAGAGGTAAGTTAATTTAGCTTCATCCCACATGAAATTACTCCCTCATGACTTGTTAATAATGTATGGTTAGTAAGAATTATAGAGTATTTGTGGTGGAGCTCATTTATGGAGATTGTAGCTTAAGAAAACAAAGTTGATTGTATTGGTTTTGTTGTTAGAGCAGCTTGTTACACCCACAATTTCATAACCCTAGAAGAGAAAATGTGAAAAGTGTAAACCATGAAAGTTGTAGCTTTATGGCTCATTCTTAATGCATGTATAACAGTTTTTCTTAATTTGGTGTGTGTTAAGAGTTGTGGCTCCTTCATTAGTGCTGGTTCACAACCAACTGAAATCTCCTTAGTCTTTATGTTTTCATATATTTTGATGACCTTATGTACTGATTTAGACAAAGTTAAAAATATAAAATTTGTAGGGTTATATCCTTTTTAAATATCTGTAAAGAACTTTTGCTTGATTTGTTATGTGGAAAGAGATATACCTCTTTAATTGTGACTGACCCTGAACTTGATGAAACTTGTTTCATCTCTTAGTTCTATTTTTCAAGAATTTGATGGCCATATAATGGGAATTTTGTGATGTGACACCTTAGATTGACCATTTATTTTGGTGGCCTTATAGACTAAATTTGACAATATTTAAAACATTAAAAATGTTCCTATATGTGATATGTATCTGATGGAAAATCATTTTTGCAATTGGAATTGTACAATTTTAGATATACCCATGAATGTAAGACCTATTCAGACTGAGAGGATATTAAAATAGGGTAGAATTAAAAAATTCACCACATTTTATATGTCTTATATTAATTTAAAATTTAAATATGTTGTATCATTATATGTCTAGTTTAATTGAAAAAAATAATCAAGTCACTGGGATAAGTATATCTAGAGTTATTGCTATGAGAGTACAATAAGGTTAGGCTGCCACATAAGAAAAATATCCATAAACACTAGGTCCACTTGCATGAAACATGACCATAGTTGCATACAAAGAATTCATACTCATTTTGAAATACTTATAACCATGTATGTATTGAATGTTAGAATCTCAACACTTTGAGGAAGCCCAAGAGAGAGCTCCAAACCTACCATCAAGGTTGGTCACATCAAAAGGTGAGTAAAAGTCATAATTAGATTCTAATGTGCATGTGTGATGATTTGATGATATGGTTATGTTCTATTACATGTATATGTGATTGAATTGTGACATTTCACATGTGAATACAAGTCAAGTGAGAAGTATATGATCTTAATGATTACTTGGTATACCATTGTGAATCAAAACTTATATATAGAATTAAAAGGATGTTATGATGGGCTTGTCAAACACTTGCAAATCAGTTAGAGAAAGGGAACAATATGTCATATTGGCATATGTTATTGATCAAATGATTCACTTTTTATATGTTGGTTAGCAAAATCAAATGTCATTTGAATCACATCAGTTCCTAGGAGCAGTATTTGCCTTACAAGGTCAAGACAAATTTAATCTATTGCATTTACACTTGCATAGTCAATTCTTACACTTGTACTGTATCATGATGATATTTTATTGTTGGATTGTGTATGATGAATCAAAATTTATACATATGTATTTTGGGACTTGAATACCATGATTAGTAAATGAAATTAGTTGTTACAAGCTGTTTAAGGTTGAGTTTCGAATTAGGCAAGGTTTTCCCATACTTTTCTTAACTTCCCTTTCTTCCTCTAGGTAGAGGGTATTTATATATGGAAAAAGGGGCAATTATGCCCTATGGCATATATTGCACCTTATTCCTTCCTTTCCCTCACTCTCTAAAGATAAGATTAATGAATATTCTAGAGTTTAGGGTTTCAAAGTTGTTTGTATAGGCTAAGGGTTGTTTATATAGACCTTGGATTATTTGTACAACCATTTAGGCTTGATTGGTTACTATTCCAAAAGCTTCTTATTATTGGACCTTCAAGAGTTATTTGTATATGTCGTCTAGTTGGTTGTACAACCAACTATATTGGTTATAAAGACCACTCCTTTCACCACTCACAGGCTTTTTTGGTTTGGCATGTTTGAGATGTGGGTTTTGTTCAAGTATTTTTTTCAAGCTTTGGCCCTCCTTGGGCATTGTTTCCTCCACCCTTTTGGGGATTAATTAAATTGGTTCTCATCATCAAGCTCTCATATATTAAAATCAATCCAAATTATACATATATTTTAATTTAAAATAAAATATTTTATTAAAAAATTTATCCACCCACTTGAAATGCAAAGCTAAAAAATTAATTATCCTTCATTGACTAATTCTCCTTTGAATTAGCACTTCAGTAATTAACTCTATAATCATATATAACATAATTTCAATATCACTTTCAGCTAGCTCTTTATAATTCTTATCAAATTCTAATCTTATTTATAATTCCTCTCTATTTAAATTAATTAACTCTACCAAAAATTGGATAGAATCTCCTCTATAAATTAGACTAATTTCATTTGCAAAATGAGTCAATTTCTATGAGAAAAAACAAATCACATAATGCCCATTCAGGATCTCCAAATCATGAATCCTTTAAATTTAAATTAAATTATCTAAAATCTTCAATTTATTATCATATCCATAATTTTCATATTAATCTCTAATTTCATTATTAATTTTCAAAAATAACTTTAAACAAACTTATTTTTGTTAATTTATCTAACCTTTATAATGAAGTCTAATAATTTCATTTAATTCCAACTAATTCTCCAATAATTATCACTTAGGTCCAAATTTCTATTTGAGTCTTAAGTCCTCGGATAACATCTAAAATCATCATTAATTATAATCAATCTTCTTAAATTTAATTAAATCTTTTAATTTAGTAAATTTTGTCAAACTATAGTTAAATCTTTAATTAATTCAATTATCCTTATAATCATTCAATGAATTCCACAAAAAACCTCAACAATTTCATAATCCTTAATAATTGCATCAATTTTAATTACAACAAGCTTTCTTAATTCTTATAATTAAATCTATAATCGCAATTAAACATCAAATTACTATAAATTATTCATCAAGCATTTAATTATCTCCATAAAACATTTCAAACATCCATATACATGATTTAAAATCAACCCGACAATCTTCACAATTTCTACAATTCAAAATCAAAATTATGGAAAATAAGATAATTCACAAAACCTTCCTAGGCGTCCATAATTCACAGGAGTTGTACTATCATGACCTAAGTGGTGAGTAAAGCATTATATCTTGAGTCATCCTTCGGGCTTCACCAGAGCCGTCGTCCGAACCATCGTGTGTAGTGGCTAGAGTTTGTTGCCATTGTGATGAAACCACCTATACCAAAATTTAAATCATCCTTTTAGTAGTCCGTAGGAGGTGGTTGCATAGTTTAACTCCTATCTGTTTGGCCAAAAAAGGCAAAAAAATCATAAAAAGGATGAAATTTTAATTGGTTGCCATTATCGCTACAGGATGTTTTCAATGTTGAACTAAATACTAGGTTGACATTTGGCTTGCCAACTTTCTAACGACACCAACCACTCCTTGTTTAGCTTTGAAATCAAGATATATAATTATTCAAATTTTAGTGATTAGACAATCACATTTTCATTGTATCTTTGCTACACATGCCACCACTAACAGCCTTATTGATGTCAATAGGCAGACCTTTGAATAGGCTTTGTAAGGGAGGAGACTATGATTCCCTATGGTAGCTGGAGCATGGAGGAACAAAAGAGGCAGGACCTCCTCCTCTCTCTCTCTCTCTCTCATTTCCTTTCCCTCATTTCCTTTTCTTCTTTCTTTATTTTCTTCCTTTGTTTTTATTTCTTTGTTGCATCAGCTTCTTGAAATATTAGGTATAACTGGTCCCATATGGACCAATCACAACGGTATAAAATAATTTTCTTTTTTTTTTTTTATAACATGACAAATACACATAATTAAAATTCTAAAAAAAATAATTCAAACTATATTTATACATAAGCTAAAATAAATTTTAATGAATACCATTTTAAATATTAGGTCTTGATTTAAAATATTTTATTATTATTAACTCTACTTATAACAAAACCTCAAAATAAATAAATTGTATATAATTTAATATTGAGTCTCACTTAAAATATTTATATAATAATTATGATTAATACTATTTTACAAAATAATTATGATTAATATTATCTTTACAAAATACTTAATATTATTTTTACAAAATACTCACATATATTTGAATATTCATTAAAATACTTACTTATGAAAATAATATATACATCACATACATAACTTCCATACATATAACATGATTATATTTCAAACTTAGAAATATAATAACACAATATAATAACTATATCTAATTAAATCAATTCAAAATCTACTTTAAAAATATTTGCCCATCTAAAATTAAATTAACCACATTACTATAAATTATTTTTCTTAAAAAAAATTACTCTTGTATTATTCAAATACTCAAATTAAATATAAAATATAAATAAATTATAAATAAAAATATTTTAATAACTGAAAATATTTTTAGCACTAAGAAAAATATAGATTATAAATTTTGAGGTGTTATAAATTTGGCCCAGAACCTGACCTACATCCTCTCTTCTCAATCACACTAGAAAGTTCTAAGTTACAAGTGTTATTCAAATCTTTATATAAAAGTGAATTTTTTAGGTACCACTCAGACCTATGATAGGTGCATTTATCTGACAACATCAAGAGTTTTAACAAATAATTTCTAGGAACTATTAAGGCCTGTCCAAGATATATTTGCAGGTACTATCTTAAACCTTTCATTAAATTTTGGTTTATGGCTTTCAAAGGAGTATCTTTTCATAAAGATTGCAAATAATGCATAAGGACATAATCTCAATCACTTAAGCACTTTCCAAAATAGAAATAAATGAATCTAATAAATGAACTTGAGACAGGATTGAGATTGGAATTACTAAAGTAGAATTGCATAACTTTTTCTTTTTCAAATGATTACTCACATAAACTCATGACGAATACTTGGTTCAAGTTGATGAACTTTAGTCACTTATTATTGCTCTATATTACTCAGTTTTCTTAATTTGTCTTTATATCATATATATCTTTTTTTTTATTTGTTGAGTTATGGCAATTATATAGCAATTTGAAGAAAACTAGCTATTACTTATAATTAAAAATTGATAGACCTGTCAATATAGCTATTAGAACCCTATCTCATTAGGATGTTGGGCACAGTCATTGAATGAACGATAATCTCAAGGACCTTCTTTAATAGTCATTAAGTACTAATGTTGTTTTTTTTACAATAGTTGTTAAGATAATCCAACACTCATTAAAGAATTTTACCATGTTTGTTATGGTCTTACAACCATTGTTGAGCAATGTCTATTTTAAAAATACTTTGTAGCCTTATCTAGAGATTTTTCCCACCATTATAGCTAAAGTCCCATGCACATTATTTTCTTTAATAGTTATTTAAGGCTTTTTCAACAGTTATTGTGACTTACGCTCTAACCACAACTTTTTTAGCATTATTTACTAAGTTTTCTCAATGATCGTTAAAGGGATTCCTATGCCTAGTTGTGATGTCAACACTCATTGAGTTTTTTTTAGTAATTATTAAAGACACAATTAATAAGTAAGCTTTAACCATTGTTGTGTTTCCACCTATAGTCCTTGTTTCCATACAATGCTCATTAAAACCTATCCATAATCATTGAAGAGTGTCTAATTTGCATAAAAGAGTTAGCCATTTCTACTAAACTTTAATAAAAGTTGTTGATGCTTTGAATGGTTGTTGTTTGGCTTTAATAGTCATTAGTGCAATTAACCATAATCCTTGACAATCCTTTTTTTTTTAAAATTCTCTTTAAAAATAAAATTTTACTAATGGATTTTCCTTTTTTGCCACTTCATATATGAGATATTTACCAAGTTAAGAAGCTTCTTTCAATCTTAATCTCTTAAAAGTGAAATGAGGGACCTACAAGATCAAACTTAAAACACTATCTCAAATGTTAGACATTTTATCCCTTTATTTATAATAATCAAAATAAGAATTGGAACCTAAAAGGTTCGAGAAAATAATTAGTTACCCACTCATGAGAATAGGACATAAATACAAGCATTATTCTAGATAGGTATTCTTACAGGTCATTTAATGAATTTATTTTCTAAGAAGCACTTACATACATGCCCTAAGTATCTTGTATACTTCTACTTATGGAACAGTAACTTCATTGATCCTCAAGAAAGAAGCATGATTATATTCGTCTCAACAACACTATCAATGTCCAATCTTGATAGTATATTAATTAAAAACATTTAAGAATGATATTTTAATGTAATAGATATCCTAAGCTATCTTTTCCAAGTATGTGCATTCCATGGACTTCATCTTAAGCATTATTTAAATGAAGTAAGTAACTATTATTATGCTATGAGCACCATCGATTTTCAACGTTGTGCTCAAACTAGTGAAATCTTGCTTGTGACTCCTACCTTTAATCAATCATTGAGGGATCGAGTGGATGGGGTCATAAATTGGTAATAAGCCCTAATCATGGCATGGGAATGAGGAATCCTTAAGGCCTCATGCAAGATAAAAGCCATTTTTCTAAAGTTGTGTTCAATGGGAAACCATGTGGAACAATACATTGGTATCATCCCTAATTAGAATGTGGAGTTGCCACTTGACTTTGGTCGAAATAAAAATACAAGAAAGGATAAATTTTGAACCTACCTAAGTCATTTAGAAGGAATAATCCATCTTTACCCCATCAGAGATTGGGTTTGAGAATTAGGTATGACTTAAGAAAGAGGTTAATAACCCTAAATTGCTTAAATTTAGGGATCCGACCTTCAAACATCTTTGATTCACATTTACCATTTTAGCCTTATTATTAGTTAATCTGATTATCACTCTTAAGCATGTTTCTAGCACATTTCAATTAAGCACATCATCATAATATTACATACATTCACCATGGAGATAGGGATACAACATCTTCAAGTAAGGGAGGTCATGCATAATTGGCAAATATAAACATGCATAATCAAGATCACAATACACATGCATATCCATTTACATATATAGAATAAACAAGTTAGTTACCATGAAAAGGTAAGAGAATAATGCAACACACAGAGAATGAAACATTCCCTAAGCAAAAATATTACCAAATCTTTTTAAAGACAATGGAATCTCATTGTGCTTCTAAGTCCAAAACAATATCATTACAATCCCAATATCACATGAAATAAAATGGGATAATAACAATAAATAAAACATAAAAAAAACATAAAAATTAATATGACATGTAAGTGTACTTAGAGGATGGTAATGGCATAAGGGAAATCAACAAATAAAGTTTCTAAGATAGTGGCATCCTTACCCTAAAATTGCTTAAAAGAGCTAATCATCCTTATGGATACCACTAATCATGTCAAGATTAGGATATCCACACATTCAAAAGAAACTTTGAAAGGGCCAATAACATGGATGGTGCATTAAGCATGACAATGTGATAAAGATAGGGGTCATAAAGAGTTAGTCTTTCACTTCTAATCCATTCAATTGACTACCTTTCAAGAAAAATGGGATGAATGGATAAGCTAGATAGCTAGCCATGTTTCCATTATGATGATGGTTTTAGCATACAAAACATGCATCAACAAAACAATATAAAAAAAACATAGGAAAGTAATGGCTCATAAAGTCCTTAAAATGGCTCATAAGGTCCCAACACACCACCAAAATAGAATTTATAACATTATGAAGAAAAGAAATCATAGAAAAGAGAATGTTTAAAATATTAAAATCAAGAGAAGAGGAATAAGACTTCCATTTGGTCATGGCTCCATCTGTTGATGGAATATGGGTTATGGGTCTTGAAACCTACTGATATTTTGCTATTATAGCTTTTAAAGAGTCCTAAGAAACCTTAAAGAAGAGAGAAAATGTCTGAAGAAGGTAAAAATAAGATGTTGTTTTAGTTAAAGCGAATTGTATAGACCAATTAGTGGTCTATATAGCCCACTCTAAGGTATGTATATACCATAAATAGGTATGTACAACCCTTTATTATTGTATTTTCAAAAATAAAAAGAAAAGAAAAGAAAAAAAAGGGAAGGGGGAGGTTAACAAATGCCTTGAATGCTCTTTAATGATTCTCTTGCCCTTAGAGGCGTTATGGTTTGATCAATCCTCTAAAAATGCTTAGTAAATGTGCAAAGAAAGTACCAAATGCTATTAATATACCTTAGATCTTTAATAGAATGGTTTTGGTGAAGATTTTTGTGTTTAAGGTGAGTTTTGTAATGAATTTGGCAGAGTAAATTGGCCTTCCCCCTTCTCTCTTCAAAATAGGTGTACCTGAGCCACGATGGCTTTGGTTGCATTCTATTTTTGATCCATAACACACAAGAGTCAAGAATATTTTGGAATTAAGGTTCTAAAGTTGTTTGTACAACCATCACTATAATGATCTATAGGAATAGCGATGAATTTAGTGACAAAATTTTTTTCATAGCTAACTAGTGACAGATTTCAAATCCATCACTAAATTTGTAGGCAAAACTAGAGCTAAGGTGGTGCCAGTTCATTATCAATGGGTTAACAACAAAACTTTTCATTGCTAAGTATAATGGCAAATTCCATTACTTGTCATCACTAGCATAATGACAAAACATCCGTCATTCGTCACTAGCTAGTGATGGATCATTGTCGTCACTAGTTAGTGATGGATCTTAGCTATCAATAGCTTAGACTAGCGATAGAAGATAGTCTTAGCAACAAAAATTTTGTGGCTAAGCTAGAAAAAAAAATAATTAAAATTTATAAATATTATAAAAAAATATTATAACTTTAATTTATATATAAATAATATTAAATAATATCATTTATTAGTAATATTAAATTTAAAATATTTATTTAAATAATATAATATGGTAATAAATATTAAATATAGGGGTGCAAATAAATCGAAACAGATTGCAAAATACACTACTCAAGAAGCTCAAGAATCTTTTTAAGGTTAAACATATTTACACATCAATAGACTTTGTTCGATTACAACTCAATATTGACTTGGTTAAATTATTATATTGATAATATTAAATTATAATATAATATATAAATATCTAAATATAATAATATAAATATAATATTACATAAATAATATTAAAATAGAATATCAAATTAATATATATTAAGAATATATATATTAGATAAATATTATATTATAATAACATAATATTTAATATTAGGAATATATATATATATATATATATATACACATTAAGATATTAATAATATATTAATAATTAATAATATAATTTCAAATTATAATATTTAATCTTAATATTATATTGACGTAATATAATATTGAATTAGTTAATATAAATTAATTAATAATTAGGTTTAATATTATATAGTTATAATAATAATAATGTCATAATGAATTAAAAATATTTTAATATTTAATAATAATACAATAATAGTATAATTAAAAATATTTTAATATTTAATAATAATACAATAATATTATGATTAAAAATATTATAATTAAATAATAATGAAAAATATTAGAGCTAATTGTTGTCCCTTTATATATATTAGATCTTCAATGATTTCCTCGTTCGTTGTTGGGTGAGAATACAACTTCAACGCCCGATGATTTTATTAAAAAGCAAGTTGAAGCTAGCTATTAGAGAAAGATTTGCCTAGATGTTCCTCTTTTGACTTTCTCAATTTTTTAGTCATCAACACCTTCAACAACTATTTGAATTCAACTTCAATTTCTGTTGAGATATGGATAATGCCTATTAAAGTTTCCAGAATGGTGTGAACTTGATGCTTTATTTTCAAGTTTTTTTGTAGTGCTTCAACAATTGTTGGCTTGCTTTCACTGCCCGTTGAAGAGGATCTCAATGTCTGTTACAAATACGAAGGTACCCCATTGGAGGGTCCAGAACCTTTAGCTTTGCCTGAAATTTTTTCCAAGCCTATTGGTAAAATGCCAATGCCTATGTCAAGGATTTGAGAGTTCTATTCATATCAAGTTATTTGGTTCAACGCCTATTGAGGTCTCGATGAACCATGCCCATTATGAAAATGTAATGTCAATGTGAAGGTCAACTTGCAAAACTTAAGTGTTTGAGTCATCCAACGCCTGTTGAATCTTGAGAGAGTCACTGGTTGAGAGTTCTAAAACACATTTGGGTGTCATGACAATGCCTATTGAGAATCTTCAACACCCGTTGATTAAGTCATAATGCCTGCTAAAATGCAATAACGCCTGTTAGCTTTGAATGCTTAGAGCTTTTAACCAATATCTTTTTTCCAAAAGTCTTGGATCAAAAGATTGATTACCTATAAGATTTACACACTAACTTGGAGAAAAGTTAGTTTTTAGATATGTTTGTAATCATCAAAACAAGCTTGGTTCATCAATCTCCTAAGTTAGGTTAAACACTAATTATTAAGAAAAATAATATGACAATAAATTTAATATACTAGGGACGGACTAGGTCATCGCCAGTGTAGTGACAACCCATGCCATTGCTATCTGTTGGTCCACTACTGCTGATTGACACAATGGGCTAAGGACAGTTTGGGTTCTCGCTAACCTATTATGACTCTTCTTCTTCCTGCCA
This sequence comes from Omphalea diandra, assembly GCA_949677035.1. NCBI lineage: Eukaryota > Viridiplantae > Streptophyta > Magnoliopsida > Malpighiales > Euphorbiaceae > Omphalea > Omphalea diandra. The sequence goes on from CATIWR010107850.1 coordinate 90,172, forward strand.
CTGGCAGCAGCTCCTCCCTTCGTCGTTGTCATTCCCTTATCGTTCAACCATCCTCTTCTCCTCCTTTTATGATTTTTTGGATTGTGGGTTCAATTTGATGTAGGTTGTTTGGCCCCTCTCTCTCTCTCTCTCTCTCTCTCTCTGTAGATTCTTAAAGATCAAAGACCTAAAAGGTATATGTCATTTTTATTTTTTTTTATAATATTTCATTATTTTTATTTAGAAATTTTAGTTATTTTTGTATATCATTTAGTTAGTTATGTTGAAATTATTTTTTTTATAAATTATGTGAAATTATGTTTAAATTATGAAATGTGAAATAATTCTTTTAATACATTATGTTGAAATTATATTTTATAAATTACATAAAATTATGAAATATGAAATAATTTTTCAGTAAATTATGTTGAAATTATGTGAAATTTTGAAATATGATATATTTATTTTGAAAATTTAATTATTTTTTCATATGTAGTTTAGTTAAATAGGTTTTGTTACAAATTATGTGAAAATTAGGAATAGTAATTTAGCTTTAGGATTATTTTGTATGAATTTGTAATTGTTAATTATGTAAAAATGAGTTGAAATATTGAAAATATGTGAAATAAGTTAGGAGATTTTATTTAGTGAAATTAGTTAATTTTTAGAGAAATTTTAGTGAATTTTTAAAATTATTTGAACATTTGATTAGATAGAAAATTAATTTCTTAAGAAATTAATTATCGTAATTAAATTTATAATTAATAGAAATTAAGAAATGAAGTTTTAATGTTGTAATGATTTAGAAAATTAGAAAATAATTATTAAATTTATAATTAATTAAAAGAGTATGAATTAACAAACAATTATGTCATTATTTAGAAAGTTAGGCATTAATTATTGTTATTGTTTTTTTAATTAATTACAAAGTTAGAAATTATTAGTAATTTGTTATTAAATGTGGAATTTATTTGTAGTATATTATATTATTTGGTAGATTTATTAGGAAATAAGATAATAATTAAGATATTAGAAATTAATATTTATGATATTATTTTGAATTGTATTAAATGATATTATTTGATAGATTTATTAGGAAATAAGATAATAATTAAGGAAGTTAGGCATTAATTATTGTTATTAGTTTTTGTAATAAATTAGAAAGTTAAAAATTATTAGTAGTTTATTATTAAATGTGGAATTTATTTATAGTATATTATATTATTTGGTAGATTTATTAGGAAATCAGATAATAATTAAGATATTAGAAACTAATATTTGTGATATTATTTTGAATTTTATGTTAATTATAAAATTTAAAAGTAATTATTAAGGATTAATTTGTAAGAAATTAGAAAATAATTTAAAAGTAATTATTAAGGATTAATTTGATAAGAAATTAGGAAATAATGAATTAATTATTAAATTTTTATTAATTAAGTTATTTAATTAGAAAATTATGAATTATTAGAAATTTATTAGTAATGAAGGAATTAATTTTACAACATATATTTATTTTGTATCTTAATTAAAAATTAAGTTTTAATTTTATGTTATATTATTCTTAATTATGAAATGTGATGTTTATTTAATTATTGTTATATAATATACATTAATTTGTGTTAATATAGAAAATTGATGATGAACAATGATAAGTTATGGTATTGAGTTGTGATAAATGGTTGTGTTAGAATTTATTTTTGTGCATATTTTTTTTTATGGAATTGAGGGTTATGATTGAAGATATATTAGAAGTATTTTTTTTCCTTATTGAAACGATAATTATAGACCTCCTATTGAGGTTTGGTAGGTTTTGGTGATGTCGAACCTTTACCAAAATTTTGCTATACTATTAGAGTTGAGTCTTAGAAACTCGTTTAATGAATTGCTCACATTAAGTATAGGCAATTCACTAAATTATCCCATATGATAGTTTAAAAATGCATTGTCTAAATAAAATCATGACATGAGTATAAATTTTGGTTGTATGATATTGTTCTCTAAGTGCATAGTAAAATATGTATAGATTTATGTGATATAGAACTTATCGTATTCGTTTGTACATATTTTGTATCATGTACTTAGAAAATTATGGGGGCATGCTGTCGAAATTTATACAAATGCATTAGGATGATAGACAACGCTTTTTCAAATGAGTTAGGTTTAGACCTTGAAAATATGTGAAATTGAATAAATCATAGGCATAAGATTACAAATCTGAAACATAATGATATTTATTTGTTTGTTCAAATTGTCAATTGAAGTACCATAGACTAACTGATAGGGTTTTTAAATTTAGAATTTTTGTTGGGCATGAAAACTTTTATAATGTGTGCTTGCAACCATTTGAGTATATGGGTGAAAATAAGATAAAATGTCTATGTAATCATAGGAGGTGTCAAAATCAATGATATGATAATGTTGAAATGGTTAAGTAACATCTAGCTTAATATGGATTTGTGCCTAGTTATTATTAATGGTTTAGACATTGCGAGTCATATGTGAAAGTAGATTTGGGAACATTAGTTGGTGTGAAAGAAACAAACTTTTCTATTGTTGTAGATTATGAATCTCATAGCACTTACCATGAAATGGTATTTAATGTTGATGGTTTGTCATTTCATGTAAGTGATATAAAGGAAGCTCTAAATGCTAAAGCGCAACATTTTTATAACATGTTGTAGGGTATAGATAAAGAAGTATGGCTTGGGTATAATACCCATTCACAATTGTCGGTTGTTGCTCGATTGTTAAACATTAAGCAAAACATCATATATCTGAAAAGGTGCTATAATGAAATATGCTAATTAATGCAAGAGTTGTTACTAGTTGATAATGTTATGATTGAGGACTTATACGACATGAAGAAATTAGTATAAGGAATGAGTTTACCAAGTAAAAAAATTTATTGTTGTAAGAATGGTTGTATACTTTATTCGAAAGAAGATAGTGAGTTGAGTAGTTACAAGGTTTGTACATTTTTGCAATATAAGCTATATAGTGTTGGAAGTTCTAAGTGACGATCAATAGTTCCTTACAAGAAAATGTACTATTTTACTCACTCCAAGATTACAAAGTTTGTATGCATCGAAAGCCATGGCTAAAGATATGAGATGGCATGTCGAGTATGTTGAAGAAGAAGATGGTGTGATGAGGCATTGGTCAAACTTTAAAAATGGAAACATTTTGATAGGATGCATTCGACCTTTATAGCTAAATATGGGAATGTAAGACTTGGACTTTGCATAGATGGGTTTCAACCATTTGGGCAGTTAGAATAATAATATTTATCTTGGATTGTAATGGTTACTCCATACAATTTATCTATGTGGATGTGTATGAAAAAAGAATATATATTTTTAATTGTGATAGTTTTGGGACCTAGGAATCCAATTGAGAAGTTGGATGCATTCTTGAAATCTTTCATTATAGAGAGCAATATGTTGTGGGAAGTTGGGGTGCAAAGCTACGAGGTGTCAAAGAAGCAGAATTTTTAACTACGTATTATATTGATGTGGATAATTAGTGATTTTCCTCCATATTCTATGTTGGCAAGGTGGAGTACAATAGGAAGTTGGCATGTCCTTATTGCAAGGGACAATTTAAATGCTTTTACTCTACTAAAAGTAGGCAAGACATCATGGGTTAACAACCAATGTAAAATTTTACTTAATGACCATCTATTTAGAGGAACCAAACAACCTTCCTTAAAAATAGAATCATGACTAACACTACACCACCAATCTAGTCTAGATATGAGATATTAGCAGAGATAGAGGAATAAAGATTATAGAATGTCACTGATATAGATGGTTGTGCATCAAATGGACCAATTTCAAAAGTAATTGGATGGAGAAAATTAAGCATATTCTGGGAAGAATGTTTTTGATAATGTTGGACTAGGTTGGTTAAACCTAAGTCATGAACCTCTTTTGATATTGATAATAGAGATTGATCAGTTTTGATCAGTTTTAATATTTTCATTAAGTGTTGTTTTTGCAGTTTATAAGTTAGTTTTTCAATTGGAAGTTAGATGGAAATCAAAATCTCCAACCTTGTAAAGGTCATCCAAATTCACGGTCTATATCCCCTAAATCGCGATCGTGAATTAGTTATAAGGATGGAAGGAGCTAGGCCAGAGGAATTCACAAGCAAATTTGCAACTGCGGCTTAGCCAAAAGAAATAAGGTTGAGTCACAGAGGAATTCACAGTGGCTATCACGCCTTAGTCGTGATCGCAAATTTCATAGTGACAAAGGGGGGAACCAAAGCCACAACCACAATAGGCCAAATGCCCAAGGTAACAATTGGATATAAAAAATTGCGAGGGTAAATTGTTTGTCGCAACCGCAACTCAAGAAATTGAAATTTCCTCATCAAATAGAGGAATTCGCAGTTACATTCGCGACTAAGACAAAGTGAACTTGCGATTGAGACTTTTAAGAAGTTGGTAGAACACAACAACTACATTTCTTGAACAACCAATTGATGAATGACACGTGGACTAGCTGTTATACAAAAAACATGGTTCTCTGCCTCAATTTCTAGCTCCCTAGTGCAAATTGGAAATTTGCAATCACGACCTATCAGTAGCGATTGCGACTTCTATCTGACAGACATTTAATGCAAAATCTGTTTAGCACAACTTGGAGATTTGGGATAGTTTTAGAGTAATGTCTCTTTGATGGATGAGGGCTATAAATACTCTACTAAATTGATGTAAATAAAAGAGAATTCAATTCATTGTAACCAAACTCTTGCCAATTTGCTACTCATTCTTTTACTCTTCTTTAATATATTATTGATTGTTTGGTGTGAGCAATAAATACCATTGTAAGTAGGTTGAGAGTTAGTCTAGATTCTAAAACTCTTGTAAAAGGTTAAAGTATGAGCCTAAAAACTCTTGTGAGAGGTTTTTGTGTGAGCTTAGAAAACACAAGTTGTAAGGGTTTTTATGTGAGCCATAAATACAAGTTGTATAAGTTTGGTGTGAGCTTATAAATACCAGTTTAGTTGAGTGAAATACCTAATTGTGTAGAATTGGAGAGTGGACATAGGGTTCATTAACACCAAAACCACTATAAACTTTTGTGTTGATTCTTCTCATCTCATTGTTCGCTTCTTAAACACATAAAACCTTCTTTTTAATTTTAAAACAAGCTACCAATTTAACCCCCCTTCTTGGTTCCCTAGGCTAACAGATAATATGTTTAATAAGGTAATGAATATGGAAGAAAAACCAAAGATACTACCAAATCAAGGGAAGACTTGAAAATGGTTTTGTCAAAGAGCAGAATTAGACCTTATGTCTATTATTTAGTTTATATGCTATGAAGGATTTACATGATAAGGCTACGTTGAAGTTACCCAATAATTGTTGACTATTAAGTTAATGCGTGTATGGAGAATGATTTTGCTATTTGGTTCAATCAATATGTAAGTATATAAAATGCATGATAAACTCCTATTTTTCAGATATGTGAAACACAACTTAATGCTTAGTCATTAAATTAATATAAATTGTAGGCACATAATCGATCAAATGATGTAATCAATATTTTCATCAAAGATTTGGCAAAATGTCTATTACATATTGTAAAGCTGTATGATGGATATTATGTCAATGATTACAAATTTCACTAGAGAGCTCATGGTCTAATAAAGTAATTAATAATTATAGGGTTTACATAAAGAGCATAAATCATAGTACTAATGATGGTGACTATTATGGTCAATTAATTGAAGTTCTAGAGTTAGAGTACCCTGTATTACGCTACAAGGGAAAATTTTATTCAACTATGAGTGGTTTGATGCTAGACCAAATGTTGATATGATAGTTCACAAGCAATACAAACTTATTGATGTGAACTATTCAAAAAAGATATTCAATAAGTATGAACCATTTATCCTTGCATCGCAAGAAATATAGGTTATTTTGCCACATATCCTAGCTTAAAGCCAAGAATGATTAGTGGACTACTTGAAAAATAAAAAGCTAGATTTATGGTGGAAGTTCTAACTGTCAATAGTAAACCTTACCAAGATGATGACACAGAGATTCAGGAAATCAAACTTCAAGTTGAAGATCAATGAATGAGCTTGATTGATCTAACATGTTCATTTATTGACATTGATAAGAGTGAAAATGAGGACAATGCATTAGGAAATGAAGAATAAATGATGATGATGTTAATTTACACAACGTCGACAGTGATTAGAGGTAGTGTTATCACAACTCCATTTATAATATTTCTATTATAATGCTTGAATATAAGTGAATTTATAAACATATTTATTTATATATTTCCTAGAATGCAAGGAATAATAAATATTGTGGGAGTTCATTAGGGTAAGGTAATACATGACGTACTAGTCGAGCCCAACATGATATGCCTTCTTCTTTGTCACCTTATGTACCACTATTTGATAAGCCCACTCTATCACCTCTAGCTCCACCAGTTGTAGCATCACCTTCATATTTTTTTACCACTTTTACAACTCATTGCACCTACACATTCACATGCCTCTGATACATCAACTACTGTGGCAGCTAATCCTTCATTTCTCATTAACCGTTGATATAGATCGTTGGTACAAGATATGTTGTTATAATCATCTCATACATATATATGTATATGTGTGTGTGTGTGTGTGTTTATATTAATAAATATATTTGGTTATATATTATGTAATTGTGTGTTTTTTTTTTTCAATTTAATCCCAAATAATCAGTTTTCTAGCTACATTTCCTTAATTTTTAAGGAGCATTTAGACTCTTAAGGTTATGCTTTAAAGTCGGTATTAACAAACACCAAAGATTTCTATTTGGGAGGAGTACAAAGTACAATTTAAATTTTTAACTAATACAATTTTAATTCATGTATTCATATTTTGTTTCTTTATATTCCAAAAATATTTTCTTTGGGATGCTGTTATGGAGTCCATAGTTAAGATTACATGGAAGCATACATCAACTAGGCGTTATTTAGATACATTATCCCACTAGAGACATGGTAATATGCCATAATGCATCTCCAAAGATATTTTAAATTTGTGGAAGCAAAAATATGATACACCATAATTTCAAGCTTGGTTTGTCTAAGCTTCCAAGAACAAACTCAAAGATATTGTTGGGGTTGGTATTGGTTCGTTTCACCATACAACCAGATCTAGATAATTCCTTGAGTACACTTTGGATTTGGTTATTTTATTTACTTATCCTTTTTTAATTTCATAAAATATTTCAACTAATGTGATAAAATTTTATTTCAGGAGAAATAATTGAAACATTTAGCAATAAATTTTGAGGTTATCAAAAAGACATACTAAGAAGAGCGACAATCAATTTGTTGATAAAAACGGGTTAAATAAAAATCAGTGCACCATTTTTCATTTTGAATAAATTACAATTATAATAACTTCAATTATATTTCATAATGATTATTCATATTTACTAGGATGTGATGGACAAAAGTATTACTCAAGCTACTTCACAACTATTGAAGAATACTGAGGAATCTTAAGCCCTCAACATCAACCAGTTGTACTTGGATGCTATTGGAGGATTCAAGAAGATCAAAGTACATGGACTTGGCTCTAAGGCAATTTCTAATTGTCCATCTTCTTGTGCTAGCTCTTTCCTAGCCACTTCATATATGGATTAGAATCCATAATTGTGTTGTGCATTACGAGTTAGGTTTGAGACAAGGTTCGTACTGAGCTTTAATACCAGGTTCAACAGGAGTTTGATGCATGGTTTGAGGCCTTGTAACAGAGCATGCAATAGAGTATGCAAATGCTAACTTCTATGTTAGCTACCATACACGGTCAGATGCCTTAGGTACTAGCACCCCCAGCAGCACACCTTCACTTCCAAAAGATGATAATTATGTGAAGGCACATGATCATGACAAAGACGATTAGGTTTTTATTTTCATATTTATGTATCTTATATGTATAATGTTATTATAAATATAATACAATTTATTTTACTTTTTAATAAAATAAATATTTTTTTTATATATTGTGTTCCTTTTAATATTAATTTTTAATAAAATTCAAAATAAAAATAAAAAATCAATAATATACAAATTTTAATATACAAAATACTAAATGAAATTATAATGATAGAAGAGTGACAAAAAAACAATGAAAATCTGCCACATTAGTAATAAAATAACGACTGAAATTTTCGTCGCTAAGCTTAACGACAAAAATAACAACGAAAATTTTCATCATTAGCATAGCAATGAAATTGTGATGAAAATTTTTGTTACAAATGTCCATCATGATTCCATCACTAAAATTTAGGACACAAATTTTTTTCGTTATTCCGTCACTAAGTTAGTAAGTTAGTGACAAAATAATAATGAAAAATTTCGTCGCTAAGCTAGTGATGAAATGAAATTTCATTGCTACACCTTAGTGACAACCAGTCTAGTAATGAAATCTGCCTACTTAGTGACTTCGTTGCTAAAAACCATTTGAATGAAGTTGGTTGTATAGACCATTAAGGTGGCTATACAACCATGTGAATGCTAGGTGTCTAAGTTCTAAAACCTTCTGTCTGCTAGGGTTAACAACATAGTTGTACAACCATGTACTTGGTTGTACAACTATGTATGATGGTTGTACATCCATCTAATTGGTTATTTAGTGGCTCTAAGGGTTAAACTTGTTTTAGGTTTGATCCAAAGGTTCCTTCAATCCTTGTTTCTTCCTTTTGCTAGTTTTCCTTTGTACTTTAGGGTTCTCATCATTAGGCTTGAAACCTAGGGCTCCAAATTCTTATGCTCACATACACTATCAATAATATAACACATATTACATGAATATTGTCTAGTATATTAGCTAGCAATATATATTGGCTTAAGGGCATATACTAATAAGGTTAAGAAATGGAGCACTAATATCTTAGATCTTTTAGGAATCTATGATATAATTAAGCTCATAAAGAAAATAAGAAGTATGTTTAAAAGTTTGTGGAGGTGGGAAGTTTATAGTAGTTAGTATCATAGGAATAACTTAAGAAATTAAGATTTATGAAGTAGAGGGTTCCATATGTATGAGGGTTTGTCTGCTGCTTACACCATTTAAATTATTATAGGTCTTTTAAAGGTAGGCTAGGATACAGAGAATGGATTTTGGAATGATTACTTCATTAATGGTTTAGTTTGAATCTTCACTTTATCTTCAATAGCATCCTAAAAAATTATCCCTTCACTATTAAGAGAATTTCCTGTTCTTCTTCTCTAATAGGCATAGTCTTAACCATTAAAGTAACGAAGATAAAAGATTGATTCAACATCCTTAATTCTTAAATCTACCATGATGTTTGCTTTTAATACATAGGCTTTAAAAGAGACAAAAGCTTGGATATTATTTGTTGTCCTAAGGTGCCTTAAAGAGAGGTGAATAAAGCCTTGGCAAAGTTATGTTGAATCAAGAACTTGGAATTTCAAACCAAACAAGATGAAAGGGTAGAAATAAATAGCATATAGAGATTTATAGAGGTTCGATAAAATTTTTTATCTATGTCTCCTCCTTTAGTATCCATACTAGAGAGGTTCATTATACAAGTTACTTTGAGAGCAACTTAAATCATTACAACTTAGTTCTACCCAACTAAATTAATATAACAATTTTTTAAGTACTCATCAAACTGTCCCCCAAGAAAATTTTTCAACACTACCTTATCCCCTAATACATTCAATGAATGTGTAAATCCAACCTAAGTTATTTAGGTAAGATTTATAAAGAATGCTTAAGGAAGACTCTCTTTTAAAACACACTCAAGATAAACCTCATGGAAGAATAACTCAATAATTTTGAAAGCTTGAGATTTATAAATTAGAGCATTTAAGAAAGAATTAGACTTTGACTATTGATTCTTTAACCTCTCTAAAGTTTGATGCGATGTCCTTTTATAAAACATGGCTCAAAACTAGCTAGTGAAGACATTGCACATTTTTTGAGGTAGTTTATAAAAGCAACCATTTGGCTTATGAATGGCCTATTCAGTTTGTTGCATGAGGTTATTCCATCCTAAGGGTCCATTTAAATGACAAAATTGAAATTAGAATTCAGAATTTTAATTTTAATTCCAATTCTATCAGAATTAAAATTGAGTAAGAATTTCAATTTTAATATTTGGTTGTAAAGTAATAGAATTGGAATTGAGATAAAATTACAATTCTAATTTCAATTTTAGTGTTTGGATGATGAAATCATATAATTGAAATTGACATAGAATCAAAATTTTAATTCTTAATAGGCTACCAAACAACATAAATAAAATTCTATACCTCAATTCCAATTCTAAACCTAATTCTATCATCCAAACGGGTTGTAAAGGTCATTTTCCTTTGTTATTTCAAGATTAAAGATGAAAAGGGCAGTTCCATAGTTGAATGGGGTCGTTCAGTAAGCTTGCTCAACCTATTCACTTTTATTCTGTCTATTATTCCATGTAGGCACAACCTGTTCCCAAGGATTTCAACTTGGTGTTGTTCCCCTAGTTTGTTCCAAGTGGTAAGGGCTATTCTAACTTTAGTGCAAAACAAATATAGAACCACAAGGTTATAAAAACTTGTAACCAATATTAATGCTTAATGTATATTTATTGTCATTAAAATAAAATAAAAACCACAAAAACATATTGAAAAAGATTTAAAAAAAACTTCAAAAATATTAAAGTAAAAAAGTGAGCAAACCTATATAATAAAATAGATTAAAAAAGGTAAAATATTTAAAAATTAATTTATAAAACAACAAGCATAAAAATACAAAAGAATGCAAAAAAGAAAAAATGCAGGTGCAAAAAAGAAAAAAAAAATGACAAGTGAAAAGAATTTTTCACCCCTTCCTAATCCAACATCTGCTAAGTTTATTTACTCCAATAAGAACACATAATTATGTCTCAAAAAATAAATAGTTAATTTATCTTTCTTTTGGCATAAAATATTTTAATTTATACAATTAGTTAATTAAAAATGATGTTAAAGTTTAAAAATTAACAAACGAGAAGAAATTAAGTTATACTTGATATACTTTTGAAAATTTCTAAACATTAAACAATATAAAAAAAAGACTTATTCCTTTCTAAAAAATATCTGTAAAACAGTAAAATATATTCCTTATAATATTAAAATTAATATTTTAAAAGGTTTCAATATTACAATTAAAAATTGATATCACACGAATAATATTTAATCACTTAGTAAAAATTATCAAAGATAATTATATATTATAAATTCTCATATAATTTTCGTTAATATTGAGTATAATTAAAAATGTTAATTTTTTATGCTAAATTCTAAAAAAAAAAATAGTTTAAAATTTTCAAATATATTATATTGAATTTTAATTGACATGAAGGGTTACTTGACTTGTTAGTAAATTGATAATATTTTGACGAATTAAAAATATATAAAAATATTAATAATAAAATAATAGGCCACATAACACACCTATTATCCACTTGTTTTCTTAAACAAAAGAATAGAGGTTTGACTTTACATTTGGGAGTTTTGAGCTTCGGGAACGCATGGTTGGCCATTTAGGGACAGCCACGCATTCAAAAAAGGCCGCTTGCGCAGTTGCAAACCAAAAAAGATCAGAAAACAGTAAACGCAGTGAATTCTTTTTTTTTTTTTTTTCAGTAATCGGTAATCCATCCGTTTCTGACAAACCCTAACAATAAAACTCCAATTTTACCCCTATACTGTGAGAAAGCAATAAATTACCAATTTACGATGAAAAAATAGAGATTCTAGAGAAAAGTTCTTTTTTTTTTTTTAAAAAAAATACTAATAGTATCTGAAAGAAGAGAGTGAGGGCTCTGGGAATCAGAAAGAGGAGAGATTTCTTTCTCCTTTTCAGTTTCCAACAATTCAATTAACATATTGATTTTGTTGTGGTATTTACTCTCCTACTTGTACTTCACCTTGATTTCACATACATTTTTGGGAATTTAATTCTCAATCTCTGACAGTAGGTTTTCAATTCCAAACATTCAACTACATTTTGCTTAGTACTTCTTTCTTGACTTGGATTCGTATGAGAAAAATTGAATCTCTATTCGTTAATAACTTCTAAGTGAGACTTTCTTTTTAAAAAAAGTCTTCTTCAGATTTATATTCTTTGAAAAAAAAAAAAAGTCTTCTTTCCATTTTTATCTAAAGATTTTTCACCATTTTCTGATTGATTTTCCAAAGATGTGTTCTTGAGGTTCATGTTTAGATTTGGTTGAGATATTTAGGTGTTTCTTCTAATTTTTTTTTCTGTTGTAACGGCAGACACAGGTTTTAAGTTGAAGTGATGAAGGGGTAAAAAGCGTCCATATCTAGCTGGTTCATCAAAAAAATATATACATATATATAATTTTTGAGGATATTTTCTTTAGTTAATATCTTATTTCGAAGAAGGAAGTTTAGAAAATATGTATGGGGATTGCCAAGTTTTGTCAAACATGGGAGGGAATGTGGTATCTTCAGAAAACCTTTTTACTTCTGCGATGGGAAATTCTAACTTCAACTTCATGCCAAATATGTCCTTCCGTCACGCTTTCCCTCCAATCATTCCTGTAAGTGAATGGTCCTGCAAGTTTTGTTTCTTGTTTAAGAAAATAATAGTTCTACATGATGTGCTTGGTTTTTGAACAGAAAGAAGAAAGTGCGCTAATGATGCTTGGAAAAGAGGAGATGGAGAGTCAGTCTGGAAGTGAACAAGTAGCAGACAAGTCAGGAAATGACCAAGACAGCAGCGAGCAGCCTCCCAACAAGAAACGTTACCTTAGACACACTGCCCGCCAGATCCAAGAAATGGAAGCGTATGCATTTAGTCCATTCTCTTTTTTTTTTTTTTTTTTTTTTTTTTCAAGAAAGAAATCTTTCTCTCCAATCTATTTTGTCTGTTTGAAAATATCCAATACCATGCAGTGTTAACTCCTAACATGGATCCTGTATTTACAAGCCCAAAACCTATTGTTGCTAAAAGGCCAAACATGTGCACTATATTTGACACCGAAAGAGATAATTTCAACACTTGTTATCCTCTTTTAAACAGATCCACTATGCAGAAGATGGGCTTTAATTATATTATATACTAAAAGAAAAAGATCTCTCTCTCTTTGGGTTTAAATAATTTTAGCTATTTTTGCAAGGGTTCACCATTTTTGTCACATCATATTAAAAAGAAAACTAAGCTTGTTTTGCAGCATTTTTAAGGAATGTCCGCACCCAGATGACAAACAAAGGATGAAACTCAGCCAAGAACTTGGTTTAAAACCACGTCAAGTTAAGTTTTGGTTCCAAAACCGCCGTACCCAAATGAAGGTTCTCTCTCTCTCTCTCTCTCAGACACACACACACGCACACATCTTTCACTTTCAAGCTAACCCTAAAATGTCTCAAGTTTTAATGAAGCTGTTAAACTCATTCAGCTCACGCAGCACGATTGCCAAGAAAACGCGTTCACTAGTAACTTTTTTTGTTCTGTTTTGTTTTTTGTTTTACTAAGCCATCACCATGAGCATTGTAAGAAAAGAATCGCATTTATAGCTTTGGGCTTGCTGGCTCCTTTGCGTTGCTTATAGTTCTATACTCTCTATCCTTATACAGTCTGTATCTTATCAATACCCCTGTGAGGTGTGTAATTAAAATTCTTACCAGTACATGTGCATCCTAAAATGTGCAGAGATTTAATGCTATATACGTGTCAATTTTTAGACAAAAATGGGCTAAACTAATTTGTTTATCCTTTGTTTGGTTTAAAATATAATTTGAAATATAGGCACAGCAAGATCGAGCAGATAATATTATACTTAGGGCTGAGAACGAGAACTTGAAGAACGATAACTACAGGCTACAAGCAGAATTACGCAATCTTACGTGCCCTAATTGTGGAGGGCCAGCCATCCTTGGTGGCATTTACTTTGAGGAGCTTCGACTTGAAAATGCACGGCTTAGAGATGAGGTCGTTTTCACTTTTTTTTTAATATAATATTTTAAATTAATTAATAAATAATGCCATAATTAAGAATATAGTCTAATTATCCAATAATAATATATAATTTATAGCAATGAGATTTTTTTTTTCGTATCCTAATAGTAAAAAATTTTAAGAAAGACAAAGGTACATAATATGTGACTACTGATTCATATACTTGAATTAAAATCTTGTGCAGTTAGAGCGTTTTTGTTGCATTGCCTCACGCTATAGCGGGCTGCCAATTCAAGGGATGGCACCTGCTCCTCGACTTATTCCACCATCACTGGAGATGGATATGAATATATATTCAAGCCATTTTCCTGATTCGTTGGGTACTTGCACTGAGATGATGTCTATGCCTATGTTGCCAGAAACTTCTTCCTTTGCAGAGGCTGGTCTTTTGTTGATGCCAGAAGAAAAAATTCTAGCAATGGAGCTTGCATTGTCATCTGTAGATGAACTTGTGAAGATGTGCCAGGCAGCTGAGCCTCTTTGGATAAGAAACAATGAGAATGTAAAGGAAGTACTTAACCTTGACGAACATGCAAGGATGTTTCCATGGTCACTGAATCTCAAGCAGCATTCAAGTGAATTAAGGACTGAAGTGACACGTGACAGTGCTGTGGTTATAATGAATAGCATCACCTTGGTTGATGCCTTCTTCGATGCAGTAAGTTCATTTACTTCACAGATTTCGCTGTAAGATATATGATCCATCCTTAATTTGCCATTTCATGTTATCATGATGTTTTTTACTCTAATGTGAATTAAGCTATTAAAAGGGCTAATGTCTTCTTCTTTTCTTTTTTGTTTACATTGTCAGAATAAATGGATGGAGCTATTTCCTTCCATTGTTGCTAGAGCGAAAACTGTGCAAATTATAGCATCTGGTGTTTCTAGTGCAAGTGGTTCTCTTCACTTGGTAGGCATATATTTGATGCTGTCAGTTTGGAACCTATCATATAAATTAGTCTTTAATATAAGTTCACTAACCATCTCCTATAGAATTTTTTGTCCCCCCCCCCTTTTTGTTCTATGCAGTTGACTTAATTAGTTACTACTTATTATTATATGTGTATTGAGCAGATGTATGCTGAACTGCAAGTCCTTTCTCCATTGGTTCCAACTCGGGAAGCATATTTTCTTCGTTATTGCCAACAAAATGTTGAGGAGGGAACTTGCGCAATCGTTGATTTTCCCATTGATAGCTTTCATGATAATATTCGTCCTTCTTTTCCCCTATACAGGAGAAGGCCATCTGGTTGTGTTATTCAAGATATGCCCAATGGGTACTCAAGGGTATGCGTGCTAAGCTACATATTTTCAGTTGCAAATATTGGAATTCTGCAAGTCACACTGAGGTTACTTTTCCACACAGGTTACTTGGGTGGAACATGCTGAGATTCAAGACAACCCTGTGCATCAGATTTTTAGTCAAATAGTGTATAGTGGGATGGCATTTGGAGCTCATCGCTGGTTAGGAGTATTACAACGACAATGCGAGAGGGTTGCTTGCATTATGGCTAGAAATATCTCTGATCTAGGAGGTTCTTAATTAACTTGCATCAATTACTCGCAATTTGATTATGTCCACATACATGAATGCAGCCCAATTAGAACAATTGTGCCAAAATTTTTAGATACTCCCTCCATTCATATTAACTGTCCCTTTTAAAAGAAAATTTTATTTAAAAATATTTATTACTTTAGGTACCAATGAGATTTTAATTATTATTTTTCAATTCTAACATTATCTTTATTAAGTATAATTACTGTATTTAATTTGAGTATTTCTAAAAAAAAAAGTAATTTAGTTATTTTTTTTCCTAAAATGTAGCTAATTAATAGTTTTTTAATTATTGTGCAAAACTAACGGTTAATATGGAATGAAGGGAGTAATAATTAACATGAATTGTATTTAATTAATTTCTGCATTCACAGTGATACCTTCTCCGGAAGCAAGAAAGAATTTGATGAGACTGGCACAAAGGATGATCAGAGCATTTTCTGCGAATGTGAGCACTTGTTGTGGGCAGTCATGGACAGCCTTATCTGATTCCTCTAACGACACTATTCGAATTATAACAAGAAAAATAACTGAGCCTGGTCAGCCTAATGGAGTCATTCTTAGTGCGGTCTCCACTACTTGGCTGCCCTATCCTTCTTACCAAGTCTTTGATCTATTGAGAGATGAACACCGCAGATCTCAGGTATTCGCTAGGAAACTACTACAACTACTCACTCATTTGTGTCATTGATTTATAAATTAAGCTTTATTAGTTTAATTAATTTCATAGGCTACGTTCTTATAATTGTTAAACTGTAATAATCATATAATGGGGTCCAGCTGGATGTGCTTTCTAATGGGAATGCCTTACATGAAGTTGCTCACATTGCCAATGGCTCTCATCCAGGAAACTGCATTTCTCTTCTTCGTATTAATGTAAGCTTTTCTTTCGGTTACAATTATCTTCAAATCATTTCTTAATTGTTTCCTTCTTAGCTAATAGTGAAAGTTATATACATGTTAAATTAGCATTGGTTGACTGTTTTTTCTTTAATATTAAGTTCCGAATATTCTTATTATTAAAAAAAAAAAAAACCATTAGTTGCCCTGAAAATTGACAAGTACATATATAATCTACATGCTTCATCCCTTGTTGAATTACTGATGTAAGTGCATAGAAAATAGTCAATTATATGTTGTAACTATGGTTAAAAACGAAAGCACTATTTAAAACATGCCAATTAAAAAAAAGATGAAAAAGTGGTTACATACATGGGCAAAGTTAGAAATTCAAATTAAGAGGGGTAAAATTTTTTTACCCAAGAATGAAAATATTAAAAAAAATAATTATGTATAAACTTGAAAATTAGATAAAATTTTAAAAAAATATTTATATAAGATTTATGAGTAAATCAAAGACTTGTTAGTTGAAATGTATATTAGGTAAATTTTAAAACTTACCAATTAGAATAAATTTATATATTTAATTATTAGATATACAATTAATTCGCAGGCGAAATTATAATTAAAATAACTAATCATTCATGAATTTTATTGAGAGAAACTTATGTTATAATCAAAATTATTTTTATACATTAGAAAATATAATTAAATTTTCCAAAATTTAAATCATTCTTTTAAGTGATAAGACGAAAAATTCAATCAAACTATATTTTATGATTCCTCTTCAATTAATCTTAAAATTATTATAAAATATAATATAATATTTAAACATCTGTTAACGATATTTTTATCAAAACTGAATTCAATTATAACTTAAACATAATTGTTAATATTCTTATACGAGCAATTTGATATTAAAATCTCATTGAAGCCAGAAATAATACAAACAAAAATTTATAAAATGTAAGAAATAAAATTAAATAACTAAAAAATAATTCTGATAATAATATGAAGTTTATTATAATTATAATTGTATTGATAATTTAATTTATTTCATTTTTCTCTAATATTTGGTTTTCATGCATAAATTAAATAAAGTTTATATTTTTATTTTAAAAGAAAAATAACAGTTCAAAATCTATGTTACAAGAAGACAAAGATCAAATTGTGCATGATATTTAAATTTTTTTAGCACTAATATTGAAGTTGAAGAGGGCAATTGCCCCCTTAGCTACAATATAGCTTTGCTTCTGGTTACATGTCCATCTCGTAGAAAAGAAAGCTGACTTAAAATCCTTATAATTCAAAACATGTAAAATGCAGTTTCAATCTCAAAGCGAATGTTTGTGTTTATATTTTTTAATTAGGTCGCAAGCAACTCTTCCCAACAAGCAGAGCTGATGCTACAAGAGAGTTGCACAGACCAATCTGGAAGCCTTATTGTATTCACCACCATCAATGTTGATTCAATCCAGCTAGCGATGAGCGGGGAAGACCCATCATGCATCCCTCTTCTTCCGTTAGGGTTTGTCATAGTTCCTGTCGAATCATCAGCTTGTGTCAGTGAAGGCAACTCTTTTCATTTCTCGGAAGATGGAAATGGGCACAGCAATATTAATATTTCAGGCTGTCTACTCACTGTTGGGCTCCAAGTCCTTGCCAGTACGATCCCATCTGCGAAGCTTAACCTCTCTAATGTCAATGCCCTAAACAACCATTTGAGAAACAAAGTGCACCAGATTGGCGCAGCTCTTAGCAACATCGCCTCCTCCACCACCACCACCACCGCAACCACCATCTCCTGCCCTGAGAATGGCAATGCTGTAGGTTCATGTTTCGAGCCTACTACTACACCTGAGCATTAGGTTAGATGTTCCTAAGAGCAAATTACTCAATGTTTCCCCTTCTCTTTCCATTCAAGGGTATTTTTGGTAAGTATGAATTTCTTCAAAAGTGGGAGACTTTTGGTAATTGTTGAGACGTAAGGGGTTGAAATGGCAAATAAATATGTAGAACCAAGTAGCAGTTTGCTGTAGGCAGCTGAAGTAGTAATTGTAGTAATTTGGCAAATAAGAGACTAGTAAGTAGGTAATTGAAGCAGTTTGTTGTAGGCAGCTGAAGAAGTAGTAATGGTAGTAATTTGGTAAATAAGAGACTAGTAAGTAGGTAATTGAGAGCTACAAGTTAGGTGTACGGGCATATGAGAAAGATGGATAGATGTGAAGCATTAATGGAAATAAAGAAAGGGTAAGTAAGAGCAAGCAAGATATATATGTATTTTGATAATGGAGGAAGTCAAGAGCGCACCAAGATGTGACCCTGGCTTTCTGGTGAGGCCTTTCATAATGATAATAATAAAGAGAAGGGCCTCACCAGTCAGCAAGGGTGGTGGTTCGGGTATTGACTTCTGCGTGTTAAACATTTTCTTTTTTCAATTTAATGCTATTCTTGTTTATTTATTTATTTATTTTACTGTTCTTATTTCTGTTAGAATTTGTTAGATCTATGAATGGGCCGTGTTAAGCTTGTACCAGAAAATAGACTTGAATTTTTTCAGAGAGTTTATTCTAAAGTTAACGAAATTTAAATATTTTCATTTGGTAGCTTTCTGATATCTATTGTTCTTATCCATCATTTGGTGAATAAAGGGAGTAATGTAGAGTTTTCAAATTTAATATTTTTACACTAACTAAACTCACAAACAAAATTATTTATTTACATCAAAATTTAACCTACATGTCTTCATCGACTGAGGACAATTCGATTTCTCATCTTATGTCGCACTCAATCCTCTCTTAATAGAATTTCACTTTCTAATTTGCAGGCACATGATTGATACGGGGAAAAGGATATAAACCCCTGGAGATCCATTTTGTGATCCAAAATTAGGATTTTGAACTCTTTAAAGCTCAAACACATCTTATATCATGGAAAACAAAGGAAGCATTAATTGAAGAAAAAAAAAACATATTTCATGCTAACCTGAACCCCACTTAATCTGACATGCATCAGAGTGGTTTCTAAAACTTAAATTCTTCCTTATCATATGAAAAAAATTAGCACTAAACTATACAAAAAATTAAAAACTTGCATCTTCAAAAAGAGATAAAGAAATCCATGCTTCATGGTCTCCTTTGATCTTCATTTAATGAACTTCGCAAAGCTAGGAAAGATTTTCTAATACTGTTCTAGGATTTTTCTGATATTCTCAAACAATGGAAGAGGTGTAGAGACTTAGTTTGGAGAGAAAAGGGTGTTTGAGGGAGAATGAGGAGGGCCGAACAATGGTGAAAGTTCTAACTTTTCAGCTTTCATAGACCAGTAGAAATGATTATTCTTGTATGAGAAATGACTGTTTCTATACCGTAGTATGCACGGCACGACTGTGTCATGAAGTCAAACGGCTGTGCCTATTATAGGTACGACTGTTTCTCCTCTGGAATGGCCATGTAAAAGCCTTCCTCTAAAATTGGTTAAAACTTTTATCTTGGAAATGGCCATACCACATATGGAACAACTGTTTAAATCTGTCTCAACACTTTATTTTTCATGCAAAATAAAGTTCTAACAAGAAAAATTGATATTCCAAACTTAGAACACTTTCAAAAACATCTTAACCCTATGTTTAGAAAATTATGTAGGGAGGAAAGAAAATAAACATGAAAAATAAAATTTATTTTTCTTATTTTATTTTTTCTCCTCATGTTTGGATAAAAAAAAGGAAGAAAAAAATTCTCATATATTTCCTATTTTACCTTTTATTTAAGAAATAAGAAAAATTTTCTCATATATTTCCTATTTTACCTTTTATTTAAGAAATAAATAATATATACTTACTCAAATAAATTAAAGAAAACCAAAAAATTAAACAAGTTATGTGAAGATGTTTTTGTTTCTGCTGTATAAGTGAACTGTGTTTTGCCCATGAATTATGGACAGAATTGTCGATTTATAAAAATTATCTCCAAACTCTCATATTTTCTCTCCATTTTAGAGAGAAAATAATAGAAATAAAATACCATTTATTTTCCTTCTCCCTCATATTTTATCCCCTTTTCCAAACTGAAAAAAATTATATTCTTCTTTTATTTTTTCCTCTTTTCCAAACACTAGGTAAAAGATGCAAACTCATCTAACACCTTTGTGTTACAGCAGGAGTGCTATTTTTTGTGTTATGTTACATTTTGGGACGGACCTCTAAAAACATAAATTCTATTGCCGCCAATTCGTATGTTATGAAATATTTTAGCATCAATGTCAATGTCTGCAAAAAAGATAAATTGGTCATGTAATAAAAAATTATTTTATTGTGAAATTGTCCATGTTTATGCCTTTGTGCCTATAGTCATAGTGTTGGATTTTAGATCCAAATCGATCCATAATGGATGAATAAATCCTTTTAATGTATTAAAGGATACAAGACTCTTGAGTACAAAATTGTGATGTGGAAGGTAACTATATGTCTCCATATTAAGTGCCAATTTTTGACTCTATCTAAAACTTTAATTTGATCTTACTTGAAATAAAGGAAATTTTAAATAATTCAATCTGAATCTAGCTTGATTTAAAGTTAATTTGATTTGATCTATAGGTTAACTCAACTTAACCTAATTTCAATTTGACCTACAAGTCAACTTGATTGATCCAATGTGAATTATTAAAAATTTAAAATATAAAATTAAGAATGATTCGATCCAACTTGTAATTCGATAAATAATATGAAATTCTTTTTATGCACATTGACATGATGATCCAATCCATAATTCAAATTGATTCAACACAAACTTGGTCAAGAAAGACGTGATCCAAAATTGACAAAATTCAAAATTACTTGATCCAAAATTGACCAAACTAGAACTCATGCAATTCAATTCATTTGTCACTTTTATTCCACATACTAATAACTTTCTTGTGGGAAAGTAGTGAATATGCACAACGTGTGAGCTATGTCACACATACGCACACACAAGCCATGTCAATTTGTTCAAATTTGGTTAAATCTTTTTTCTTTTTTTATCTTGATAAGTTAGATTAAAAGTTACTAATGTCTTTATAAGTGTTGATTTTGCAAGAAATAAATTTAGAATAGGTTAGAATGACAGGTAGCAAAATCTCTAAAAGGCAAAAAACTGACTTATAAGTCATGACCAAGACTAGGAAATCGCAACTGAAAATGGATGTTGTGACCACTATTTAGCCTTTTGATGGAACCAAAAAGAAATATACTAGAACACATCTTGCATCACACATAAGATCTTTAGTGCAAAGCTTAAGTCATGACTAAGAATAGCCTATGTTGATCGTGACCTTCAAACAACAAAGAAAAAGCTCTAATAGGTCATTGTGAATTCATTTGACACATGCCACATGCACACAAGTCATTTAGAAGGTTTGAAGATCGCAACCACGATCAAAGACTCCAAATGACACAAAATGATAGCTAGAACATAGTCCCAATCATGACCCATTAATCTAACTTAATTAGAAATTGGGACTGAGAAACTATATCGCGATTACGATCCTCATAAAGATTTAGAGCATTTGCAATAACTAGGCTAAGGAATGAATTAAAGAAAGCCACATGTCATTAGTTGTTACATACATATGAAGATCATCACCATGAGAAGGACATCTTACAATCGCTGTTAAGGTATCTCAATTATGAAATTCGTCTGATAAGCATTAAATACATAGTTTTCTATAATGCCTTTGGAGATTTAATGCTAGTTTATTTGTAATGACTTTTGATCATTGAAATCTATAAATATTCCATCAAATAGCCTTCAATGCAAGAAAATAGCCATTAATATACCAAAACTCTTACAAATTGATTTCTCAAAGCCTTTTCTTTAATATTCTTATACTTTGCTAATTTTGTTGCTTTGAATGCTATTATGAAGGTTTAGAATGAGCCTAAACACTTATAATTTTATGTTTTAGGGTGAGCTTAGTAGGAAAACTCTTGTAAGGTTGTGGGTTACCTTTAAACACTGGTCATACTTAGATTAGGTGTGCGCCTAAACACTAAGTTAGGGATTGAGCTTGTAAAAGTCCTTATATAGTTTGAGTGATACTAAAATGCATAACTGGATAATTGAAGAGTGGATGTTGGGTTGGTTAATACTTAAACCACTATGAATTACTTGTGTCTTGATTCTCTTTCTTCTCTTATTTGTTAATTTACATAAATCACTCACTTTAAAATTTAAATTTGTCACTAATTCAATCCACTCATTTCTTGGTGCATAAGGGCCAATAAATGATATAAGAGCTTAGTCTCAATTTGAAGGCTTAATTGCTTAAGTAAAGATCATAGCCAATGGAGGGATCCATTCTCACCTCAAGCCACAGTCTGATGGAATCGATTATGCACACTGAAAATCTAGAATGAAAGTGTATCTTGATAGTGATCTCATAGATATATGGAATAGTGTTACCAAATAATGAAAGCCACCTACCAAAATGGTAGATGACATTAAAAAGCCTATTCTAAGAGAAGAATGGATTGAAGAACAAAAAAGAGCAAATGACAAAAATAAGAGAGTAATGTCAATTCTCCTAAGTTCTCTTTCAATAGAAGAATGTGAAAGAGTTCAGTGTTGTTAAAGTGCTTATGACATTTGAAAGGCATTGAAGAGTTACCATGAAGGAACCATGAAACGATCTAAATATATGTGGTACAATGTGAACTCTTCATGATGAAACCAAATGAGAGCCTAACTAACATGAGTAATAGGTTTCTAGCTATAATCAATAATATGAAGAATCAGACATGTAACCTTGGTGGACATCAATCATAAATTTCTTAAAACTCTTATATTAGAGAAGTTTAAAGCTAGAGTTGCTGGTATAGAAGAAGCTAATGAAGACATTGACAAAATTCCCATTAGTGTCCTTATTGGTAAGCTTTTTACATATGAAGAAATAGGAAGAGTTAAAGAAGAGTAGAGAAAAAGAGGACATAAAGGCTTTTACGCTAAAAAACACATCAAAGCAGTAAAAAAAAAAAAAAAGGCAAGCACTAGTGACTCAAATGAAAGTGACAAAGAAGATAAAGAGTTTACCATGCTATCTAAAATGACTAAGGAGTTGTTGAAAAGAAGAAAAGAGAAAAGGAATCTAAGAAAACATTCTTTAGTCTTCAATAATAGCAAGGAGAAAAAGAATAATGTGACATGTTATGAATATGGTAAGGAAGGCCATATCAAGTTTGATTATACTAAGCTCAACAACAGAAAGAAGAGGAAGAAGTGAGATAAGGAAAGAAAAAAGGCTTTAAGGAAAATTAGGATGAGGATTCAAGTGAAGATGAAGAAGAAAATGAAATTGCTAACATTTACTTCATGGCTTTTACTCATCTAATGAGGCAAGTTCTTCTTGTTAGATGGATGGAGATGAGGCAACCTAAGAGGGGGTGTATTGGGTTGTAAAAATAAACACACACAAATAATGCAGAAGCAACAATACAAACAACATAAAGTTTTTATAGTGGTTCGACAACATGCCTACTCCACTCCCTAAGCTTTCACTTAGGCCTTTCTATTCTTTTTCCAAACTCAAGAGTAAACCTTCCCTTTTTCTAGACTAAGGAAGAACATTCTCTTTTCTAGACTCAAGGATAACCTTCCCTTTTCTAAGCTCAAGGGAAACCTTCTATTTTCCAGGCTCAATGATAACCTTTACACTTACTCTATTTTACAAGGAATAAGAGAGCCAACCTAATCGTTGATATTTTTCTAGGTATAATGTCAACCTTTTAACCACTAGTAAGGATAGATCCAAGCGGTGCCAATGCCTCTTTAGGTAGTAAATACATTTTTAGTGCTAAAGAAAACCTACTCTTAAAGAGTAACAAAAACAATTCTCACTCTACCCAAATACAAAGCAACAACAAAAAGGTTTGTATAATAGCTTACTAGATGTTCTCTAGTTGTTTGCAAATGTTCTCCAAACTTTCATCCATCTATTCTAGTCTCTTATATAGCCAAACTCCAAAGCCAGACATTGGAATAGTTAATGTTCAGTTTGATAGCTTTTTTGCAAAACTTATCGCTAGAGGTGACAACACCCATTTATTCTCAGCAAAACATATTGAGTTTGTAACATATACTTCCAATGTCCATTGTTAATCTTTCCATGGTTATTGGCTTTAATGTCGATGGTCGTTAGAGTATGAACAATGCATGTTATTAATTTTCCAGAAAGCATAAACTTGGTGCTCTATTTTTCAACAACTGCAGAAGTTTTTCAATAGTTGTTAGGGAATTCTCAATGCCTATTGGATATACCTTTAATGCCTATTGAGATATCAAGTGTGCATCATTGGAGGGTCCAGAAGCTTTCACTCAATCTAGAGTGTTTATTTGATCCTATTCTGAAGGACCAATGCCCATTTCGAGTTTTAAGGTGTTTTGCTTAATCTAAGGCACTTTGTCCAACGTCTGTTGTGAATATGGGCAAGATCATTGCCCATTGCTAAACCTCTACTCTCATTGTGAGTTTCAACAAAGCTTAAACTAAATCACTTCTCCAATGCCCGTGGCGAGTTTCTCAATGCCCATTGGATGGTCCAAAATGCTTTAGGCATTTGTAGCATATATTCAATGCCTGTTGGGTATGTCACAATGGCCATTGAATGTTGTTCAATGCCCATTGAAAGTTGTTTATTGCCCATTGCACTCATTCCCTCCTTATCTGTTTGTTGGGTTTGATTAAAGGATACAAAAACACTAAAATACAACATTAGAACTTCTTAAGCTTTTGTCATTGTTTTGTTATCATTCAAAGTAGAGGAGTGAGACCAATGCCTTAGGTTCACATGTTCTTCAAACATTCTCCCCATACACAAAACATTCTCCCCTTTTTTGAATAATAACAAAACCAAGATGCTTTGATACCAAACTATTCAAAAACTTAAATGCAAAGGATACCAAATGTTGAAACACAAAGTTAGATACCAAATATCAATCAAAGCATCCAAACATTTAATCAAAGCATCAAAAAATTCTCACCCTTTTTGTCATCATGACAAAAAGATATGCTCATAGCAAAATAAAAAAAAATTTCCCCCTTTAGAGATTAGATTTCTAAAAAACAAATCAAATATCTAAAATACAAAATACTTAGAGAAAAAAATTGGCCTAATTTATATGCTTTCTTCTAACAAATCTCCCAACATATTCAAGTAATAATTCAGTTAACATTACTTAGGGTCATATGTTCTATTCATGTGATGGCAAAAGAAATAAAGGAAGGATAGTTACTAGAGATTCATAAATAAAACTCCCCCTTAGCAAAAGCAAAAGGGATATAGATACATTATAGTTTATGATTTCCAAAATACAATAGCCGCTTCAAATTCTACAGCTTCACTCACCATTTGATTCTTCATTTTGAGCAAAGGGTAAGAAGCCTCCAATCTTATAAAATTAAACTCCCTTTTGCTACCCATTTTCTTTTGGGTCCTTGGGGTTCAACATCATAAGCATGTTCATCTCTCAACCTAGCATAACAAAAGTATGCTTTATGGCCAAATTTTCCTCAATAAAAGCATTGCCAAATGAATGCTTTCCTAAGCTCATTTATAAAGCAAGCGTGAGGTGGCTTCCTTAAATATTGATGCATAAAATGTGAAGGAAACTATGAATTCTTTAAATACTTAGTTCCATAAAGAAATGCATGATTTGCCTTTGGACTATATGAATGTGAATATGAGCAGTTATGATCATGCATAAGTGATTTTGATGAAGGTGAGGGAATTCTAGCTTTGGTAAAAGCTCTTACAAACTTTAGCTTATAAGATGCATATATATAAGCATAAATAGCCTTTTGCCTTAGCCTTTTAGTGTATGCATGTGCTAGTATTATATCCTTAGGTTTTGCATTAACATTAGCCTTTTATGAGAAGGTTTATGATTCAACAACTTATATACTAGATGTTCTAGAAAGTGAAGCTCTAACAAACACACTGTTAGAAGTGGAGGAAGAGACATAATTATATCCAATCCCATATTTCACACTAATATCTCATGGAGAGCCTAAAAGTAAATCTAGTTTTTCTTTTCCTTTAGTAAAATTTGAAAGAGAGTTTTTCAAATCCAATACTTTCTTTTTTAAACTATCATTTTGTTTGGAAAGAATTTCATAAAATTCCTTTTCAGAATTTAATTCTTCATTTTCTCTTACAAAACATCAATTTTCATTTTTAAAAATTCTTTTTCATTTGAATATAAGAAAAATGCTTTTCAAAGCAATTCCTCTTTTTCTTTTTTAAAACATTCAACTTCTTTTAGAAGCTCATCTTTTGAAATAGTTGATGTTCAGTCGAACAACTTTTTTGTAAAACTAGTTAGAGGTGACAACACCCATTAATTCTCAGCAAAGCCTGTTGAGCTCATAATGGATACTTTCAATGCCTGTTGTTAATCTTTCCACTATTGTTAGCTTTGATCTCCATTCCCATTGAAGCAAAAACAATATCCATTGTTGATTTTCCAAAAAGTAGAAACTTAGTGCTCTATTTTTCAACAATTATAGAAGTGCTTTAATAGTTATCAGAGAATTCTCAATGCTTGTTGGATGAACCTTCAATGCCTGTTGAGATATAAAGTGCACCTTGTTGGAGGGTCTATAAGCTTTAGTTCAATTTAGAGCGTTTATCCAATGCTTGTTGCAAAGGACTAATGCTCGTTTCGAGTTCTAAGGTGTTTTACCCAATCTAAGGCACTTTGTCCAATGCCTATTGCAAATATGCAATATCTGTTGTAAGGCTAAGATTAATGCTTGTTGCTAAACCTCAATGCCTATTGTTAGTTTCAACATAACTTGAATTAAATCACTTCTCCAATGCTTGTAGAAATTTTCTTAGTGCCCATTGGATGATAGATAATGCTTTGGGTATCTGCAACATATATTCAATGCTTATTGCACATTGTTTAATGCCCATTGGGTATGTCACAACACACGTTGAATGTTGTTCAATGCCCATTGAAAGTTATTCACTGCCCATTGCATTTATTCTCCCCTTTAACCATTTATCGAGTCTATTCAAAGGATATAAAAACACTAAAATACAAACATTAAAACTTCTCAAGGTTTTGTTATTATTTTGTTATCATTCAAAGTAGAGGAGTGAGACCAATGCCTTGGGTTCACATATTCTCCAAACATTCTCCTTATAGACACAACACTTCTTTTCAATCATGTGATGAAAATTGTTTTAATGATGAGGATGATGAGCTCATGGAAGCCATGGCCTTTAGATGTGACAAGTATTATTTTAAAATGAATTTTATAAGAAAAGATGTTTAAAACTTAAGGAGATTTCAAGAGTTTAAATTATTTTATTTTATGTTTGAGAATATATATTGATTATCTCAACAAATCTTTAAGAAACATTTCTTTAAAAATCTCCTCACTTAATTCTTTATGTAAAGAAAATGACTATTTCAAGTTAGACATTATTGAATTAAGAAATCTCATCTTTAAATTTCATAAAAGGAAAGAAGGTTTAGATATATTAATTGTATCATAAAGACCACCCATGATGAGACATTGCTTAGGCTTTGATAGTACTTCAACATCCATATTCTCCCCTCTTATCTTTCTTAAAGCTCATACACCTTAAACTCTAGGATAAAGGTAGTGTATAAGAGGAGTACAACCAATGCTAGACCTCCCATAAAAAGAGTATTGAAAGGATCCTTCAAAACTTTAGATCTAAGCCTTAAAGAGTAAATTATGCATGTATGTATCAAAAGAGGCATGTATAGTAACACATAAACACCTTGCCACACTTGTTTATGCATGCATGCATATGGAATGTTATGAAGAAGCCCTAATCTCACACTAAAATGGCTAGAAAAAATAAGACTAATAAGTCTAGAATTCAATGGCACTATTGCATGGAGTTTGGACATATTACTGTGTTTTGCTATAATAGGAAGGCTCATCTCAAGTTTGAGGATCCTTCCAAGTT
Source organism: Omphalea diandra (assembly GCA_949677035.1). Taxonomy (NCBI): domain Eukaryota; kingdom Viridiplantae; phylum Streptophyta; class Magnoliopsida; order Malpighiales; family Euphorbiaceae; genus Omphalea; species Omphalea diandra. The sequence continues at coordinate 118,527 of CATIWR010107850.1, forward strand.
CAACCCTTAGGACACAAGTATATTTGGGTACCTAAAAAATAATGATTTTTTTTTTCTTTTTATATGAATGATTTGAATCTATAATGGATGAAAATACTTGGCATGTAGATAGTGGATGCTCAAAGCACAAGATTGGAAATGTTAAGCTTTTCACATTTATCAAAGAGAAGAAAGGTAGAAATGTCACCTTTGAAAACAATGCGAAGGGTAAGATAATTAGCATTAGTACTATTGGTAAGCAAGGTTGCCCGCTATTTAATGATGTTCTTCTTGTTGATGGATTGAAATATAATTTATTGAGTGTAAGTCAATTATGTGATAAGGGTAACAAAGTCACCTTTGACTCTAGAGAATGCCTTATCACTAATTTGGTAGATGACAATGTAGTTTTCAAGGGTGAAAGGGAAGACAATATTTATATAATTGACTTAAACAATTTAGCTAACCAATCCTTTTAGTGTCTTATCTCAATTAGAAATGAATCATGGCTTTGGCATAGAAGGTTTAGGCATGCAAGCATAGAACTTCTTAAAAGCCTCTTTAAAGGTGAGCTAGTGGATGGACTTCCTAAGCCAAAATTCATTTAGAACAAGACATGTGGACCTTGTCAAAAGGGGAAACAACTTCATTCCTCCTTCAAAGCAAAGAATGTTGTAAGTACATTCATATCTCTTAAACTAAATCACATGGACTTGGTTAGACCTAATATCAATGTTATTTTAGGTGGAAAATATTATGCATATGTACTTGTGGATGACTACTTTAGGTTCACTTGGGTTAGTTTTTTAGTTCACAAGAGTGAAGCTTTTAAAACATTTAAAAGCTTACAAAAACTCATATCTAAACTAAAAGTTATCATGGAAAAGAAATTCAAAATGAGAATTATGAAAACTATTATTCAAAAAATTGTATTTCAAATAATTTTTTAGATCTTAGAACACCATAAAAAAATAGTGTTATAAAAAGGAAAAATAGATCATTCGTAGAAATGGTTAGGACTATGCTTAATGAGTATTCTCTTCCAAGTTAATTTTGGACTGAAGCCATCAGTATTTCATGTTATGTTGCAAATTGTGTTTTTAAAGTATCTATTTTGAACAAAACTGCTTATGAATTATGGAATGGAGGATAACTAATTCATACATTAGAGTATTTGGGTGCAAATGTTGTATATTGAATACTAAGGATAACCTTGGGGAATTTACCTTCAAAATCGATAAAGGCATCTTCTTAGGATATTCCACCATTGGTAAAGCATATAAAGTCTTTAACAAAAAGTCCATGACTATTGAATAGTTTATGAATATTATTTTTGATGAATCTAGTAAACTCAATCTTGGTAAAGGTTCTCTTGTTGATGATCTTATAAATGAGGTTAAAAGACTTGAGATCAACTATAACTCAAAGTAGGATGAAGCTAGAGAAAACTTATAGAAGAAATTAATGCTCAACCTTAATAAAAAGAGGACCATTTCTAAGAGTTACCCAAGAAACAAAGTTATCCTAAGAACCTTCCTAATAATCTCATCATTAGAAAAATCTCTAAGGGTGTATGTATTAGATCTCATTTTAAAAACTTAGATAATAATCTTGCATTTGTTTCTCAAATTGAGCCAAAATCTACTAATAAGGCCTTTGATGATGATTATTGGGTGATTGCTTTGCAAGAGGAATCAACCAATTTGAGAGAAATAAAGTTTGGGAACTTGTTCCTAGGCCCAAAGATTATCTAGTTGCTGGATGTAAATAGGTGTATGGAAACAAGTTGGAAATAAGCAAGGTTCCATTATAAGGAATAAAGCTAGATTGGTTTCCAAAGGGTACAACAAGGAAGATGATGAAACTTTTACCCTGTTTGTAAGATTAAAGGCTATTTATGATTCTTTTTGCATTTGCTTGCCACATGAATTTTAAATGGAAGATAAAAGTGCATTTTTAAATGGTTATATTGAGGAGGAAGTTTATGTTGAATAAACTTTCAATTTTGAGAATTATGAGTTTCCAAATCATATTTTTAGATTAACTAAAGCCTTATATGATTTGAAACAAGCTCTTAAAGTTGATATGAAAGGCTTAATGGATTTTTTTAAACAATGATTTTTTAAAAAGACAAGGTTGACACGACTCTTTTTGTAAAAAAAAAAAACATAATAATGACACTTAGTATTCAAATTTATATTGATGACATTATGTTGGTGCTACTAATGAATCTCTTTGTGAAGAATTTGTTAAGTGTATGACTAGAGAATTTGAAATAAGCATGATGGGGGAGCTCAAATCCTTGATCTTCAAATCAAGCAATGCAAATAGGGCATCTTTATCAACTACTATAAATACACAAAGGAATTATTCAAGAAGTTTGGAATGGATGAACGCAAAAGTGATAAGACACTAATGAACTCAACTGTAAAGCTTAACAAAGATGAATCAGGTAAGGTAAGTGATGAGAAAAGATATAGATGTATGATTGGCTTAAATCTTTATCTTGCTACTTTTAGAATTGATATCATGTTTAGTGTGTGTCTTTGTGCTAGATTTCAATCTTTCCCCAAGGAATCTCATTTGCATATGGTTAAAAGGATTTTTGAAATATTCATATGGAACAATGCATTTAGCATTATGGTATCATAAGAACACATCATTTGGCATAATAGGCTATTTAGAAGCAGATTATATGGGTAGTTTACTTGATAAGAAAAACACTTTCAAAACTTGCCAATTTATTTATGAGTGCTTAGTTTTTTGGTTTAATAATATTGGCCCTTGTGTAGCAAAAAGGAGGGTTAAATTAGTGGTAAATTTAAAATTTTAAAGGAAGGTAATGATGCAAAGTTTTAAAGAAGGAGTATAAGAGTAAAACACACAAGAATTTATAGTGGTTTGAGTGGTAATAAACCCTACATCCACTCTTTAATTATTCCTATTAGGTATTCCACTAATGCTAAAAGGGTTTTTACAAATTGACATTAAACTTTACAACTTGTATTTTACAAAGGCTTACACACAACCTTTTAAGTGTTTCCTAAGGCTAACACTCAAACCTATATAAGAGTTTTTTTATTGGCTCACTCTTAAACCCAATCCCAAAAGGTTTTTAAAGGCTCACACAAAACCTATTATAACTTAATTACAAAGAGTAAATAAGAGAGAGAGAGAGAGAGCTGATAAATCAAATTACAAGAGTATGGCCTTAGTAAATGCTATTCCCTTACATTTATGTCCTTTTAGTGGAGTATTTATAGGTTTAACCCACCAAAGGGACATTAAAGAAAAAATTAGCTCTATATCTCAAAAGTTGGTGTCAAAATCTAGCATTTAATGCTTATAAGTTGAAATTCATGGTCGAGATAAGGAAGTCACAATTGCAACTTAAGTTTTGCTCTGGATTTTACTTATTCATTATCGAGATCTTTAATTATGTCTAACTGCTAGAACGCATGGTAGAACAACATTGGTTTTTCATAAAAATAGCCATTGGGACCTTCTTTTATGGCTCAAGGATCTCAACCGCAACATGAGGGTAGTAGTTGTGACTAAGGTCGCACTGGTGAATGCGGTCATAACCTTGGAACTTGAATTGCCCTGGGTGAAATTGGTTTATGTTGAATGAGTGTCATAGCCTCGACATAGTGGTAGCGATCACGATATTTGGATCTTTAAATGGCTTTTTGACAAATGTTGTACTTCTATTATTTTTCAAAAGATCTTTAATGATGGTTTAAGGGTCACAGTTGAGACTCCTATTTTTACACCATTATGAATTGCCCTATCCAAAATGCATCCTAGTTTTGACATGGTAGCGATCGATATGAAGGATGTAGCGGTTGTGATATAGGATCCAAATTTGATTTTCTTCTTCATTCAACTTTCAATGAGATTCTAACTTGATTTCTGCACTCACAACACTTAGAATAGATGATTATAATCTTTCAATCTATGTTGTCAATATCAAAAAAGAGGTTTGATTTAGATTTGACCAACCTAGTCCAACAATCTCCCCTTTTTTAATTTTAACAACCTTAGTTTGAAATATAAAAAAGATAAATCCTTGTTGTGCTAAGTTTGGTCATACAAGAATAAGAGCAATAAAATTAGGTGAATGCTCCCCTTTAACGCATACTCCCTGTTAGTCATATAAGTGTATCCACGAGTTTATTAACATCATTATGTGAATTTAACATGATCAACATTTTTTCTATTGACAACTTTGCATATTACCCTATTCTTCTTTTGCAAGATAAAAAAAAGAGAGAGATGGAAAACAAAAGAATTAACTTGGCATAAACAAACCAATCCAATAAGGATATCACGATTCACAATATATGATAAAAAATAAATATTATTTTATTAAGGAATTAAAATAAACATACATAATTTTAAACATTAAAATGTTTGATCATAACACAAATGGGCCTTAAACTAGAAAATAAACATAAGACATAAGAAAATGAAAAACAAAAAAAGGAAAGGAAAGGAAAGGAGAAATCTAAAAATGAGGAGAGATGCAATCATCATCATCACCACTGTCTGCTTCATTTCTCGTGTCTTCTTCTTCATTATTTCCCTCTTCTTCATCCGTTAAAAGGGTAAAATCAAGAGCATGGTAGGGTTCAATGCCAAACTTCCCTTATATCTCCACTATATCTCTAAAAAGTTATTGAAGAAAGTTAAGTCTCTTAAGTACTTTTTTTAACATCTTGGAGACTTTCTAAGAGAGTAGGAGAGGATTTAAAAGTCTTAGAAGAAGAGGTTGAAGCTTTTGCTTTTCCCTTACCTTTAAAAGCTTGGGAAGGCTCCTCTTGAGGCACATATTCTTCACCTACTTTAATTACCAGCCTTTTTCTTTTTAAAGCTTGGGATACCTCTTTGATCTTCACACCTTGAGCTCTAAATAGATACTCATATATTTTTGCTTTGATATCTTTGGCATTGTTGGCCCTAGTGCACCAAAAAAGGGGGGTTGAATTGGTGGCAAATTTGAACTTTTGATTTGGAGGAAACTCACAAAAATGAAAGATTAGAGAAAGGGGTAGGAGAAGAATGAACACAAGAGTTTTATAGTGATTCGGGTATTAACCAACCTACATCCACTCCCCAATTCACCAATTGGGTATTTCACTCAATCACTAGTGTTTTACAAGCTCACACTTAATTTAGTGTTTAGGCTCACACCAAACCTTACAACTTGTATTTTCTAGGCTCACACAAAACCTCTTACAAGTGTTTTCAAGGGTCACACTAAAACTTCTCACAAGTGTTTTCAAGGCTCACACTAAAACCTTTACACGAGTTTTCTAAACAAGGGCTAACTCTCAAACCCAACCCAAAAGGTGTTTAAAGCTTACATCAAACTATATATAAAGAAATAAAGAGTTAATGATGAGAATTAAGTTAGCAAGAGTTTTGGCACATATCAAATGGTTATCCTCTTGCATTCAAGTCCATTTGGTGGTGTATTTATAGGCAATAACCACTAAAGAGACGTTACAAATAAACTAATTGTCTAAATCTCCAAGTTGTGCTAGACATATCTTGCATTAAATGATCATCAGATGAAATTCGCAGTTGAGACTGAAATTCGTGATCGCTATTTTTGAACTGTGTCTAATGGCTAGTCCACATGGCATGAAACCATTGGTCTTTCCAAAAACTAACCGTTGGATCTTTCTAATAGATATAAAACTTCGTGGTCACTTCGGACGTGATTGTCACCGTGAAATCGTCTGTCTAACATGAAGATGCTGTTTTTAAAATTTGCGGTCGCTACTGAAATTTCTTGATCACTAATTTTGAATCTCAATAGCTACAATAGCTACTTTTTTGAAATTTGCAGTCGCTAATTTTGAAGATAAATTTTCATACTTAGAGTTTCTTGCTTCTAATCACTTATATTAAACTCCTAATGAGATTCTATCTTAATATCTGTAAAAACAACACTTAAAATTGATATTAGAACCTTTCAATTTATATTGTTAAGATCAAAAGAGAGTCTTAAATTAGGTTTGAATAACCTAGTCCAACAATTAAAATAGACCCATGCATCCTTGTAATAAAGATGAAAGTTTCCACTCAAGTTGAAATGGCCTATAAAGCCATGGAATAGACTAGTTGCATAACTAGTTTACCAAGAAAAACATTAAAGATTTCAGACAAAAAGTTGAAATGAACTAAAGTATCAATAATGGCCTTATTGAATGGACCCATTCATTGCATTGAATTGGATATCTTACATACACAAGAGAAAACAACTTTCAGACTCTTAGAATGGCCAAATACACTGCCTATTGAAGAAAATAAAAATTTTTGAAATATAATGTTTAAGCAGCCTATAGCTATATGGAACGACGATTTGGGACAACACCATTCATGAAGTCAAAATTTGAAAAGTTGATGAATAGAAAGGCCATCCTTGAAATAAACAACTCTAAATGGAATAGCCTTATGTAGTTAGTGGAAATTTAAATTTAACTAAGCCCAACTGATGAAATGGCCCTGTGCAAGAAGGAATAACCTTGTTCAATCTTAAACATGGATGGAGCAATACTTTTTCACTAATGAATGGGCCTATTCATAAGAGTAAATAGGTCATTCATAATCAAATGACTAATTTTTCTAATAGCCTCAAATTTGATAAAACTATGAGTACTGCCTAGTTTTTCAACTTGTGTCATGTAAAGGAAGCTCTTTACCTATGAAGAAGTTAAAGGAAATGCTTATAAAAGGTCTCATATTCAAAAGTGATCATAATCTTCTTCATCTTCTTCTTTATTTCTTAAGCATATCATTTATTCTTTGATCTTGAATAGTATAATTTAGAGCAATTTAATGAGTGATTCTCCTTTTACATAATTTTTGTATTCTTATATGTAAGGATCATCTCTAGGTTAGGTAACAAAATTTTCAAAGAGATTTTATGAAAGGTTTAAGATAGTACCTGCAAATCTATCTTAGAAAAAGCCTTAAGATAGCGCCTAGAAAATCTATATTGGGTAGGTATTAAATAACATTTAAAATTTTATTATAAAGATTTGAGTAACACCTACAAGTTACTTGAGATAGTAAACTCTCTACTAATGAATAAAGGATAGGATGTAGGCCAAGATTGTCTCAAACCTCTATAAAACTTATGTCTCCTTGTGTGATTGCTTTGCTAGTTGAAATTCACAATTTTTTCATTTTTGTAAATAATTTGTTATTGCCCTATTCATTCCCATCTAAGGCTTTTTGGAATAGCAACCTAGCTTGAAGAAGCTCACTCCTAGGATAATATTTTAGCCTTAAAATATAGACACATGAGTTATTGGGTCAGGTAATGAGCTTTTAGACTTATTTTTTACAAGAAAAGAGAGGTTAAAATCCTTGTAAATAACACAACCCTATTTCACCTTTCACTTTTAATGTGCACAATTTTTGATAGAAGGTCCAATGAATTCCATTTTCATTCTTCCATAAAGACCAAAGGAAATGGTTTTCATGGATTGGATTTCATTACACAACAACTTTACTAGGAGAAAATAGCTCATCATAAAGTTTGGGATGGCTTGGACCAAAGATTTTATCAAGATAAATTTACTTGCCTTTGCAAGAGTCTTCTCCTTTCAACCCTTCAAATTTTTCTACGCTCTATTTTGATGGGCTTAAAATTCTTTTTTTAAATCTCCCAACTCAAGTGGTAGCCCTAAATATTAGCCATGTTTTTCAACTATTTGGACCCTAAGGAACCTTGCCAATCTCTTTCTGTTATCCTTTTCACTTAGAGATATCTCTAATTTCTTAAGATTAATTTGCTAACTCAAAGCATGCTTGGGCTACTTTAATAATTGATTTACCTTTTAACATTTTGAAGAGGAAGCTCTAAAGAATAATATATTATCATATGTGAAAAAGAGATGCAAGTACTATGGACCATTTCTAAATATACGAATACCGATAGGATGAAATATGATACCCTTATCAAAATTCACATTTTGGCATCACAACATCTCTTGAATTCCCATTAAAAAAAAAAAAGGGAGTAAGTGATAGAGATTAAGCAGTACATGATAATTTAATAAAAGGAACTAAAAAATTTATATGAATATTACAATTTGAAGAAAGATTCATTCAACTAAGTTCTACTCATATTTATTTGAAGCGGTAATCAATCCTTCTCGTCCACTTTTTCTTTTTTTTTTTTAGTGAAAATTCTCGAAGGCAATCAAAATATTACTAGAGATTAAATTATTCAAGATAAATGCTCTTTACAGTTATGGATAAGGGAAAGTAAAGCCTTTTTTAAACAATTTGATTTATACTTACTTTACAAGCCAAATACACAAGTCACTCCTTAAACTATTTGTGATTGATCACTTTAACATTTCATCTTTAATTATGATTTATTGAATATTTAAATTTTATTATGACAAATAAATTAACATGAGTTTCATGTGTTTGTTCTAAAAATTGTATTTCTTAATTAGATGAAAAACTACTATAATTCATTTCTAATAGATTGCTACCAATGCAAATCTCCTCATCTCTATGCTACCAAATTGCCATCTGTATTAGAAAATTTTCCATGCCACAAAATACTAGTAAGAAAAAAGAGAAAAAAAAATATAGATAAGCTCTTATTCAACAATCATTAACTCCAACTTAGTCGATATTTCTAAAGAAAATAAAATAACTAGTTTTTAACAAATCAAAAAGATGATTCCATGTATGAAGCTCAAAATTACATCAAAACACTTTCAAAACCTAGAAGCATTGGAAACATACAAACGTAACATATATTTAGAGAGTAGAAAATAAATTTCTCAAGAACCAAACTCAAAAAAGAAAAAAGAAAAAAAGGAGAGTAGAGAAATAAGGACTAATAGATTTAGAGATTAGATAGCCTAACATATAGTAATGACAAAAAATAAAACTATTGACTTGAAATTAGTAAGCAACAATGACCTAAAGAATAATAATAAAAAAAAATTATGCTTTACTCTTCATCACCGCACCCTTTACTCACGTCACCGATGGAGTCCAATTGCACGTCTATAGTCGACAACTATCTTGTTACTAATTATTTTGCCGTCATCATCACTATGGTAAGAAGGTTCGACTATTGCTTTAGTTAGTAGCTAGTAACGATCTCACTATCACTATTTGTTTCACCATCAATCACAAAAAATTTAAAGACAATTTATACATTTTTCCTTACAATTGTGAGTTTTATTTATTTTTGCGATTAAAATTTGTGTTCCCTTCATTATATGATACAGTAAAAACCTGTCCATTATATTGCTAACTGCTAATAAACATGTTGTATCTTACCCCAACCAACAGAATAAAAAGGTTGACAATTAACCAAAGAAAAAAAAAATCACAGGGGTCTTACCTAAAAAGTCTCTCCATGTTTAGAGTTATGGTTGTCTCTCCTGGTTAAGAGTTGAGTTTTTTCGTTGAGTATTCTGAGGTTTTTCTTACTTCTGTTTTGAAACATGGAATGTCGTTTAGAGTTGCCTATTAACGATGACGAAAAGGAGGAGTTGATTTTGCATGTACCCTTGATGACCAACCAGACAGACAGTTTGATTTTTGCTTGGTGGGACGTTTCCTCGCGGATCGAAACATCAATTTTCTCATTATGAAGCATTGTCTAACGAGTCTATGGAGGCCTGGGAAAGAAATATGCATCAAGGAGATTAAACCTCAAATGTTCTTATTCCAGTTTGTTCATGTGATTGACAGGCAAAGAGTGCTTAAGACTGAACGTTGGACCTTCGATGGCCATCTACTCCTTCATCAATTAAAGAAAGGAGAAATTCCAACTTCAGTTTCATTATTTCACGTGCCGTTCTGGATACAGGTGCTTGAGTTGCCGGTTGGGTTTATGTTAGTTTCGATTGAAAAGCAGTTAGGGGATTTCATTGGCACTTTTTAAGAGTAGGATGCTGGTAATAATATTGGCCTTTGGAGGAATTATATGCGTATTCATGTAATGATTGATGTTCGTAATCCATTAAAAAGAAGAAGAAAATTTAGCGAGGACAAGTACAGTGATCTAGTGTTATTTTCAAGTATGAAAGGTTGAGTACGTTTTGTTTCATTTGCAGTTTACTTGGCCACTCTAACAGGTTTTTCCCCAGAACTGCTCACCACACCAGAAGCAGATTTGACGAGGGAGTGGGGATTATGGGTGAGAGCTTCGACGAGAAGGACGGTGGCTTAGGGCAGAGAGAGGTGGTTCAGAGATAACTTGAATTTGAATTGGCAAGATAAGGAAAGATATATAGATAAGGAAAATCAGTAGGTTTTTGAAAATTAGGAAGGAAGATCTAGTGCAAAATTTCAGGAGGAGAAAGAAGTTTCGCCTATGATTGGAACAAGTGGCAATAATAATGCTTTTTCACAGGCGAAATCCAAGATTTTTGTTTTGAAACCCGTAACTATCGTTGAAGTGGTAGGATCTTCAATATTGGGCCAGCAAAATACTTTTCATATGGGCTATAAGGAGGTTGGACTAGAATTAAATGAAGAAAGAAAGAAAAGAAGGGCTTGTGAGGCCCAACATGAGGAAAACCACGATACTATGTAGCTCGATAGTGTGAACAGGGACGGTGCAAGGGAAGGGAGCTATCATCGTGAGCACAGGCGACTATTTCTTTGCCAAAACTTTATTAGTGGTGGGACTTGCAAGGCAAGCCTGCCAAGAGAAATGAACATCATCAATTGGAACTGTTGAGGGCTTGGATATCCTCAGGCAGTTAGAGCATTGGGGGAGCTTTTCTCTTCTCGAAAGTCAGCTATGGTTTTTCTCATAGAAACTTTAATTTATTCAATAAAAATTGAGGAGCTAAGGGTTAAGTTTTCATTTGAAGGAGCTTTCAAGGTGGATAAGGTTGGTAGAGGGGGTGGTTTAGCGTTTGCTTTGGAAGGGAAACATTAAGTGTAAAGTGGTGGGGTGTTCGACAAATCACATTGATGTGGAAGTTTGTAAGGAAGGCACTCCTAGTTGGCATTTCATAGGCTATTATGGTTACTTAGAAAGGAGTAGGAGACGAGAGGCTTGATCAGTTATTCGTCATCTTCACTTATTGTCACCTCTGCCATGGTGTGTAATGGGTGATTTCAATGAGCTGTTACATGAGAAGGATAAGTGAGGTGAGTTTCCTCCTCCTTGGTTGTTGAGGGGTTTTAAAGAAGTTATCTCAGAAGTGGGGTTATGTGATCTTCTAATTGGAGGGTACTAGTTCACGTGGAGTAGAAGTCTGGGAACGGATCGTAGTGTGGAGGAGTGTATTGATAGATGTATGTTTTCTCAGCTTTGGGTTAACCTTTCTCTGATGCCAAATTGTCTAACCTGGTGGCTGCCACATTGGACTAGAGTCTAATTGAAATTAGTTTTGAGAAGCTTCCCATGCAATGACGTACTAGGGTGTTTCAATTTAAAAACAAATGGCGTCGAGAGTCAGGTCTAAAGCAAATTGTGCTGAGTAGTTGGGCTTCTAATTCAACGTGCATTTCAACTCCAAATTCTTACACTCAATGGCTGCCTCTAGGAAAAACATAAGTAGAATTACGCTGCAAGATGAAAATGGGGAGTGGGTCTACGACGCTGCGACATGGTTAACATTTCCAAGAATTACTTTTCTTTTTTATTTGTGGTGGAGGGAAATTAGCAATGCTCGGATCTCTCTTTTGTGCAAGGTTCGATTTCTCAAGCTAATAATGATAGGTTGATAGCTCTTTCTTCATTGGAGGAATTCAAGCAAGCTATTTTTCAAATGCATCCGTACAACTTGTGCCGATGGCCTTAATCCAACATTCTATTAGAGGTGTTGGAATCATATTGGTAAAGATATTTTCTACGCTTGTTCTTCTTAGCTTAGAAATGGTGTTTGCTTCTTTGAATGATATTAATATTGTTCTTATCCCTAAGTGTGAAAATCCTTCTTCTGTAAAAGACCTCAGGGCTATTGCTCTTCGTAATGTGGTGTATAAAATTTTGGCTAAGGTTCTAGCTAACCGTCTGAGATGTTTTCTCCCTTCACTTATCTCGAATGCCTAGTCTTCTTTTGTTCCTGGGATATCATTTATTGACAATATGTTGACAGCTTTTGATTTGATTCATTATTTGAAAAGAAAGACTCGGGATAAAAAGGAGATTTGAGCTTTAAAAATTGATATTAGTAAAGCTTATGATAGGATTAGCTATAATTATTTGAAGGCTATGATGATGCATATGGGGTTTGATTCTAACTTCATTGGGTGGATTATGCTTTGTGTCGCCACAGTGAGTTGTTTAGTGATTCTTAATAGGCAATCTATAGGGCCTATTTCCCCTGTAGAGGTTTGCATCAAGGGGATCCTTTGTCCCCTTATCTGTTTATTAGCTGCTCAGCAGGGTTATCTTCTCTGATGCAGGCAGCAGACGTCAGAGGCGAAATTCACGGTTGTCGTATTAGTTGGGGTGCCCCTAATGTGTCTCATTTGTTTTTCGCTGATGACAGTTTTTTGTACCAGGAAGCAGACTATCCTCTCAGAGTGTGAATCAGTGTCAGGGCAGGCTATTAACTTTCGAAAGTCCAGTATCTTCTTTAGTAGTAATGTTGCTTTGGCTACTAAGGGGGTTGTTTATTCTATCTTGGGTGTGTCAGCTTTACTTAATATAGGGTGTTATCTGGGTCTTCCTTCGTTTATTTGTAGAAATAAGAGAGCATTTTTAGTTTTCTTAAGGATAAGCTTTTGAAGAAATTGAATGGTTTGCAGTCCAAGCTGCTCTCCCAAGTTCGTAGAGGGAAGTACTTATCAAGTCAGTAGCGCAGGAGATCCCTTCCTTCCGTATGAGCTCATTTTTAATCCCCATCTTGCTTTGTGAGGAGCTAGAACGGATGATGAATTCTTTTCGATGGGGTATGTAATGGAGTGGAGGAAGGAGTCTAAATTGGATCTGCTGAGATTCGTTATGTCAGGAAAGAGGACAGGGGAATGGGTTTTCGTAGTCTTCATCAATTTAACCTTCGCATTTTGGGAAAACAGGCTTGGAATCTTATCTCTGATCCAGAAGCTTTAGTATCTAGAATTATAAAAGCTAAATACTTTTCGAATGGGCTTCTTAAATGCTTAGTTGGGTAAGAACCCGAGCTTCACATGGAGAAGCATTTGGTCAGCTAAGACTATCCTCTCTAAGGGGTGTCATTGGAGTGTTGAAGATGGGATTAGCTTTAATTTGTGGCATGATCCTTGGCAAAAGAATGATGATGTGTTTGTTCTTTCTACGCCTCTTATTGTTGGGCTTGAAAACTTACAGATTAATGACCTACTAATCCCAGGTTCTTGAGAGTGGGACCTCAAACTACTTAGGGAACTATTTTGTGATCGTGACATAGTAACCATTATCAATATTTTCTTGCCTTGTGTTTCAAGACCTGAAAAGCTCATATGGCACTATAGTAACCCTGGGCAGTATACGGTGAATATGGCATATGGAGTTGTTATGGAGGATAGAGGAGCTTAAGTGCCTTCTAATAGTTCTCATACTCATGAGTCGTCTAAAGATTTGGAAGCTTGATATGCCTCCTCGCGTCAAGACCTTTGTGTGGACATTATGTAAGGATTGCCTTCCCTTTCGGGCTATTCTTATCGCCTGAGGATTTAATATGGATACCACGTGTCTTCTTTGTGACCATGTTTACGAATATTATCTTCATCTTTTCATCCATTGCCCATTTGTTCAAGTTGGTTGGCAGCGATTGCGCTTATCTACTTGGTCTGTTCAGCACCATTCTGTTGTTGCGGTTTTCTTTGTTGTGGCTTTTACCCATGAAGGCCATTTGTGAGGTAAGGATTACGCTTTGGGGGGTGTGGAAGCAAAGAAATAACAAGACATGGTCTAATATGGTTATGCAGGCAGACAAAAGTTTAATGTACGCCTTGAGCTAAGTTTAATGTCCGCCTTGAGCTTTTAGAATCAGTGGTGTTAGGATAGGGCTATGCTTCCATCGAAGTAGTAACATCAATCGTCGTTCCTAGAAAAGTGGTCTAAGCCACCCCATTCGTTCCTTAAGTGCAATGTTGACGCTACAATCTTGGCAGATGCAATGAAGGTGGGAATAGTTGCAGTTTTTCGGGGTTCTTTGGGTCAATTAAAGTTGAAGGTTTTTTGAGTTTAGTTATTTTTGAGTTGACATGGTCTTATGTTTACACCCCATTCGTTCATCAATGGCCCATGCAATGCTAGGGCTTTTTGAGTTGAAGGTTGCTGAACCTAATAGTGTTTAAAGGAAGGCTGAGATGGGTGCATGATCAACAGCTGTCCTCAGTTATTTTTGAGTTGGATTGGAAGCTTGTGGTTGATGCTATCAAGTGTCCCAAACCGAACTGGTCTGAGTTTAGTATTATTATTGAAGAATATTTTAGTTTGTTCTCTTTGGGACTTAATTTTCAAGTCCAATTTGTTAAAAGGCAAGCCAACATGGTAGCTCATTCCTTGACTAGAGCTTTAGCCTAACCTCGTGGGTTGATGCTCCGTTTTGTATCGAAGCCCTCTTATAGTAGGAGGCTTTGTTTTCTTGATCAATTAAGCTCTTTTGATTTCAAAAAAAAAAAAAAACTACGACGTCGTGTCTATTACGCACGTACAATTCCTCTAGAAAAACAATTTCAATCTCCAAATACGGGAAAAGATAACCTGATTGCCTCGAGCAAGTTTAAACCAATTTTTAGGTGAATGCTACATTAATGAATTTTATAATGTCATTAAATAAATTCATTAAATAATGTAACCTAATTTAATAATAAATAATAGCTTTCATTTAATTTAATTATGTTTAATCATATGTAATCAACAGTGAATAATAATTTTTATCCAATCTAAAGATGAAGTATTAATTTTAATATTATAGTGCAATAACGTAAACAATACTATAATTTTCACTTAATTTTTATCATGACAAAAACATTTAAGCGCATGTCGGAGGCTTAGGAAGATTTTTTTTAAAAAAAAAATAATAATAATTGTTGAAAAGGGAATAAAGGATTGAAATTGGCCAAACCTATGTTGTTGATGGGATTCGGAGGACTATAATTTATACTAAGTTGTATTTATCTAAAGCTGAGTTTTAAATTAGAATTAATTAATTATGTGTATAATTTTATTTAGTAAACAATTTATAATATAAATAAAATAAGTGTATTGGAGACCAAATTTTGCCAATAATTATCTAATAAATTTATTTTTAACGAAAGTTTGCAACCCTTTCAAAATGCTACAGCAAACAAATTTTTTTTCAGAAAAAGCAAAGTAAGTAAAAATTATATCTTAAAAAGGAAAAGAATGCTAACAAACTATAAAATTACACTGGGCTGCTTGATTTTTGTAAAAAACAATTTAAAAATGTTGAATTTTATGTTTTGTTTGAGTGAAAATATTATTTTTCAAACAAATTTAATTTCTTAAATGGGAAGTCGCACCATCATTTTTTCATACACATGAAATCTCATCTCAAATGATAAAAAATTTAATTTCTCATGGATTTAAAAAAAACTTAAAAATTAAATAGACAATAATATTTTTAATCATTATGACATCTGGACAAATATAATCTTGTTTATTATTACATACTAAAGTAGAAAGTATACAATTTTATATAAAAAAAATATCATAGACTATAATGTATGCTAGCTAACTATTTTATAGACTATAATGTAAGTTAGCTAACTATAGTTCACAAAAGAAATTTTTGCTTTCATATTTCAATTTTTTGATCTTGTTATTGTAAATTATATATTAGAATAATTAATATATTATGTTTTTAGTGTTTTTCAACAACTATTGTTTTTAAGCATTCTTAAATAATTAAATTTTATATTATTTTGATTGTTATGGTATATTTATCACATAATATCAAAGGTGGTAAATGAATGAAGTTAAAGGTTAATTTGAGTCAAGTTTTTTTTTTTGGATAGATTTGAATTGCATAATTTTAAGTTATAGGAGAGTTGAATTAGGTCATCAAGTCAATATGCAGAAATGATTTCAAATCTTTTTTAGATTTCGAGATGGATTGAGTAATTTTGAATTTTAAAAATTTTATTATTTTTAAATTAAAAATTTAAATTAGATTACTAGAGGTTTTATCAGGATAATGTTAATTTGAATTGATCTACAAAGTGGAGTTAACCTAGAAAATTTCAAGTTATTTTGAACTTTCTTTTGATTTGAGGTTGGATTTAATTTTTTTTATTTGGACTAGAAATTGTCGTATTCACAAAATACTTATATATTTCTCTATTATTAATTAACTAACAAAATTAGAGTGAAAAATAATTTGGATGATGTAAATTTAGGTATCGATCTCAAATCGTATTAATTTTAGACTCTTTTTTTTTTTTTTTGAGAAATTTAAGTTGGATAATTTTGGATTATGGTCACTTCAAGTCTACAGGATGAGATATGTAAAAAAAAAAAAAAAAATCGACCATTCATAATTTGAATCTCTATTAAATCAAGAAAATAATAATTCATTTAAAAATATTATTAATAATTTGAATTATGTATAATCTAGATTATTTTGAATCAAATTATATTAGATCTTTTTGAATCATATTTAAATAAATCATCGAATTAAGTTTGACTGAAAAGTTTTTAAATTGTTTTCAAACTTTTTTTTTCAGACATATTCTAATTGAGCAACAATGGTTACTCTAAATAAATACAATGTATTTAAAACATGGATATCCACTTTTCAATGTTTAAATTGAATAGAGTAAGCAAAATTTTACTTGCAATTGAATATAAATAATATATTCATATAATTGTTTCCTGAAAATCTAATTTCATATAATATCATTTTAAGTAAAAAAAATACTAAATATTGGTAATTAAACGCACTTTAAGGTTTAAGTAAATAAAACTTGAGCCTCGGTTAAGATATTTTAATTCTCTGAAAGAGAAAGAACCTAAATATAATTAAAAATTTTAATTTTAATTTTAATACAAATCTAAATTAACAACACTCAATAGAGAAAATACTATATAGGTAAATTGAAGTCTTCATAGTTATCCATTTTGGAACTCTAATAATGATAAGAATAATATTTATAAGGCTTCAGTTTCAAATGGATAATTCAAGCACATGTTACGGTAAAGATTAATGCTACATAGCTAGATTTTTTGTTCCCTTGTCATGGTTGGATCATATTGAACTGAGAAGTTCACAAAAAATTGTTTGGGAGGGGATTACAATCTTATCCTTGCAGAAAACACAATCAATTGAGATTGGGGAATTAGATAGCCTCTTATCCATGAGTTCCTAGGACAATGAATGTCCCCAACAAACAACTTGAAGATAAAGGCAATTAGATTTGCCCTTACATTATTATTGATATTGATTTAGGATATTCTAATTTTGATCAGTCTATACAAAAAAATGACTCAAGTTCTAGTTTTATTACGTCCTAAAATAAGTAAGGTGTTGAATTAGAGTTTTTTTAAGATAAAAAAGTTAATAAAATTTATATAAAATTAATTTATTTTATTTTATTTAAAAATTAATTAGATAAAATGTTAATAGATATAGATTAATTAAAAATTTTAATTATATTGTTTGATACTCGATTTGAAAAATAAAAAATGACATATTTAAAATAATGAGTATGACCATTTAATCTTTATTAACTCTCATTGACCGGCAAAAAAACTTAAACGAAATTAACTATTTAATCTCTGCTTATTTTTTTGAGAAAAAAATAACTACATTAAACCAAAAAGGAAGAATCCTTAGATACAAAAAAGTTAATAGAAGGGGAACCTCTCTAGAAAACTGAATCTTCCGCCTCTGTTAGCACAAATTTGGCCAGAAGATAGGCTGCTTCATTAGCAGATCTTGGGATATGTAAGTCAATACTGGTGACTTACTATGATAACCTGATACAATATTCAGGTAGTCACTTTCCATCATTATGTGAAGATGACCTTGGCTTTGAGCCAACCATAGACCACAAAGAATAGCTTTCACTTTCTTTATCTCTACTAATGACCTATCAAGCAAGTGATGTGTTGCAGCAACTACAGCCTCTCCTTTATGATTCCTGATAATCACCCCCAAAATCTGTTCAATCTGTTGGGGCAATTGCGATGTTAACATTTATTTTACCAAAGGTCATACAGATGGGAGTCTAATTTTAATTAATGGAGAGAAGCATCGCGCCTGGGCACAAATTTGGGCATTCTAATAATCATGTAATACCACAACTACTACTCAAATTATAGATAGAATGACGAAACTTGCTCCTGAAAATAGACAACGACTTCGAGCATTCCATGCCAGCAACACAAGTATTAGGAAAACCTAGAAAGCTTCAGGGTCCATATGATTTTTGTGCAAAAGGGGTCCATTGAAGTATTGATGATTCTAGTTCTGTATCTGACACCACCAAAAACGAAGTGAACTGGCCTTCCATAAAAGCATCATGCTACTACAGCCTCGAAAAGTATATTCTAATGTCTCATGTGCCATTGCACAACATCTATAGATTAGCTCAATAACAAGTGGGCAAGATACAATGGACAATTTTTCATAGAAATAACTTTACCTTTAAGTGGTAAGGGGAGTTGCCACATCCACTTCCAATGAGATGCTTCATTCTCATTATAGCTACAGTGTTGGCTCCATTGTTATGTCTGATCTCATTTGCTACATGATAAGCAGACCACTCCATATACTGCCCATTCTTAGCAAAATGCCACACTAAAGTGTCTTATCTCCTTCGATGTTTAATAGCTACTGCCAAAATTTGCTCACTCTCAAAATGCGGAAAAGAGGCAGTAATACTGGTACGACTCCAGGATTGCTCGCCCTACAAAAATAACTCGTGAACACAGACATGTGGAGATAGCGAATCAGTCTGAGAACACACTTTAAAACCTTATTGTTCGAAAATCCAACGATACTTGAAAATGTGAACATTCTCTCCATTACTATCCTTCAAATTAGACCCTTCTCTAATAACGGTTAGGAAGCTAAAGAACTTCTGTGTGTAAAACTTGGATTAAATCATATTTTGGCATCCATCAATGTGGTCCTAAGGAAGTATCTAGCCTTGAGAGTAGCGGCTAAAAGAGACTCTTGGTCATTTAATACTTGTCGAAATTGCTTGCCTAACGTTGTTAAGTTAAAAAGATTGCAGATCCGAGAACCCCAGGCCACCCTTATCCTTTAACAAACATAGAATCCCAAAGACCTCCTGATCCAATCCACCAAGGCTAAGGGTGAGCACGAATCTCGGATATGCCGAATCGGACTGAATAATGGAATAAAAAAAGTAAAAAAGAAAAAAGTACCGAAAATAATTGAACTAAAGATGGTATTTCAATATGGTATTGGATATTTATATTATCCATCCTGAATAACCAATTTGATACAACACAATATGTATTCTTATAATATAGTTAGGTTCTATATCTTATTTGTTTGTAATTAGATTAGTAGGTTATAGATTTTTCTTTTACAGATTTTTGGGTTATTAAAATTTTTTGAGTTATTTTCTATGAAATTAATGACACTCTTGAAATAGTCTAAAGTCCTGAATATCCATATCGAACCAGACCGATGTGTAATTTAGTTTAAAACGGATAATTTTTTGTTCTGGTTTGGTACTGGATAGAGCTTTTTAAAAATGTTGGATTTTTTATTTGGTACTAGTTATTTTTAATAACCAGTCCATACCCGAACCCCATCACTCCTGGCTAAGGCAAACTTGTTAAGGAACCACTTTAACTTCAAGGTCCAAGGCTAAAGAAGTTCAAGGAGACAATTAGACCATTCATGCAATAAGGAATTATAGTTGGATCAGCCTACCAAGAGCAAAGGATGCGTAAAGTCTAATTACTTGGAAATGGAAGCTTGGACTTTTTAAAAAGAGCATTTAACTTGATCTAATGGAGCTCAAAATATGGAGCATTCAGCCAAGACACTAATTTGGAGGACCAATTCGTGTGAGCAAAGAAGTTTGGTCATAAAGTCAAGGATCTTGCAAGATTATGCTTAGTTAGCAAGATTTTCTTATTCTCTTAAGGATTTCCTCTTTGGTTGAATAGTTCATATCTATTTAGGATTTTTAGTTGTTTGCTTATATAAGGAACTTCCTTTATAGTTCCTTAGTTAGGAAAATATCTTGGTCTAATTTTGTTGGTCAATCATAATATTTCTTTTAGTTTTCCTATTTAGTTTAGAATTGTCTTTTCCTTATTGGATTAGAAAACTTGAATTCGGCGAAGCTTTGTAAACTGAATTCCTTAGGAATTTCTTAGGGTTTTCTCAAATATTGTAAGGTTATATATAGCCCCATATTCAACCATCAATGATAGAACATTATTCCTTTCACTCAAAGCTATTTGTGAGAGTAATTCTCTTCTTGAGTTCTTGAAAGGACTTAATAAAATTATTGAGTGAATGCTTGATAATTTTAGAAACTTGTTTAATCTAGATCTTAAATTATTTAGTTAATTTATATTTGAGATTAACACCACTTAAATCTTTATAATTTAGGTTGCTAGAAACAAATTTTCTAGAGATCTAGTTAGGATTAAAGAACTTATCTTATTTTGATCTTTGAATTAAAACTTAGGACTTATGTTCCACATACGAGTAAGGATTCAAATCAACCTCATTCGTATCACCTCTAGTGAATCCTTCATTCTTGCTCCTTTCGACTCCACCAAAAGTTTGACATCATGGAGTTGATATGATCATATATCGTGATTGGTCATTTAGAACAACCTATCATGTATCTTGGTATTGCTTGAGCAATTGTCTTCAGAAGAACCATTTTACCACTTGTGGATAGTAATTTCTTGTTTCACCCCTTAAGCTTTTTGGCTACTCTGTCATTGAGGTAATTGAAAATTGATGGCTTTGAACGACCTATAATTGTTGGAAGACCCAGATAGGTAGCTAGTCCCTCTAGAGATTGGACCCATATGATATCCTTCAATGATAATTGAGTGCCTATTTGAACATTGTTGTAAACATCAATTCAGACTTATCCAAATTAATGCTTTGACCTAAATCATCTTCATAGGATTTCAAGGTGTTTGAGACAATTGACTTCCTTGATTGTTCTCTACCCAAAAATCATGTTACCGTTTATAAAAAACGAGTGCGAAATGGGTGGGGCATTACAAGAGATAGAGATACCAGGGAATTAGTTTTTTGAAGTTCTTCCCATATATTTAAAGAAGAAAAGCCTTAAAAAAAAAAGTAAGGGGATAAAGGTTCTCCTTATTTGAGACCCTGTTCTTGATAAAAGATTTCCTATGGAGATCCATTAAGCAAAATGGAACAGGACGTTGTTATCGCACGTTTCATTATCAGTTGAACCTAGTTAGCATGAAAACCAAGCTTAAGCATAGCATCTTGCCGAAAAGGTCATTCAACTATGTCATACGACTTATTCATATCTAACTTAAGTGCAAACATGCCTTTCTTACATTTTGACTTTGATTTCATATAATGAAATAATTCAAAAGCTAATAATACATTATCAATTGTAAGTCGCCTTAGAACAAAAGCTGATTGAGTAAGGTGTATGATTTGTGGCAAGTAGAGCTTAAGGCAGTTGACAATAGTTTTAGTAATTAATCTGAATATAACATTGTACAAACTAATGGGTCTGAACTCTTTAGTAGTCTCGGGAGTCCTAACTTTGGGAATCAGAGCTATGAAAGTGTGGTTTAAAGTTGAAGGATCAACGTTATTATTTAGGATAGACGGGTAATAAATAAATGTCTTTTCAATAATAGAAAGATTGATAGAAAAGGACAGTTATACAATTAGATCTTGGAGCTTTGGCGGAATGCATTTGGATGGGTGTCGTGATGACCTCCTTCGTAGTAAAAAGCTCTAGAAGTCATTGACTCGTCTCATTAGTAACTTAACTTTTCATGGAATCTATAATATTCTCATTGATAAATGATCTACAGCTTCAAACAAATTTGAAAAATAAGATTGAAAGACCTTGGTTATTTCCTGCTCCTCTTCTACCCATTTTACATTTGATTCCCTGATCGTTACTATTCTGTTTCTCTTCCTTCTGCCATCGGCTTTATAATAGGAGAATCTTGTATTCTTATCTCCATCTAGCAGCCAAACTACTCTGAACTTCTGGTGCCACATAGCCTCTTTTTTTTTTTTTAATATTTCATCAATATACCCATTTAAGCTTCATTAACTTTCATTTACATTAAGAAAATTCAAATACAATTAACCATTTAATCTCCATTTATAATTCACTTTTTAACTTTAATCTATTTTCATAATATCTTTTTTTTCTTTTATAAATGGAGAAGTCACTTTACTAATACAAGTGAAGGAGCCATAATTGCATATCATTTGTTTTTAGTAAAACATTAAGTAGGCTTTGCAAAAAAAAAGAAAAAAAAAACATTAAGTAGGTAGGTTAATTCCCATCTTACATGGAAATATTCATTTATGGCATCCACGCACATAGGATGCCACATATAAAAATATTTTCTGTATTTATGTCGGCATCATAATATAGAGTATTTTGAGAGATAAAATGATAGGATATAAATATGTCACTTCAAGCTACAATAATGGGGCTTGCCTTTCTAATTGATTGTTTATTCGGTATATGCAGGTCGCTAGGTTGTTGTGGTGGGGGACTTTCCATGTCCATGGGCTTTGCATTTTTCTAATAAATGATCTTTAATCTTGTATTACTGTCTCCCTGGAATTAATTTATGAAATTAATTCGAATTCTGATAGAATGAAACCACTAAATTCGAATTGATTAAGTTAAAATAGCCTCTCCCCAACTGATATATGCAGTCGGTGCCTGCATTTGACAATAGTAGTTCTTGTTTTTTGTTGAAGAATTTGCAATGTCACTGCTTCTAAAAGAAACACAAAAACCTGGATTCCAAATTTCAACATTCTTAGAAGTGCCGATGGCCTTCTACAGCTAACCAATCTGTTGGCGCAACACACCGGAACCTCACTCAACCTGTCTAATTTTTCATTCTCCGCTCCCAACACTCAAATGCGCACAAGGAACGAAATAATGCTAGTAATAATGATGCCCATATTACTTTCTCGCTATTTTACAACCATCACACTCTTCCCAACTCTGCAAATGCATTAATATTTCACATTCCAATTCAAGCAACTTCAAAGAATTTTGTACATCTCACAAGGTATAATATATATACACAAATTTTTTAAAAGAAAAAATTAAAAAGGCTGAGGCAGAGCGAAACAACGAGAGAAAAAAAAAACTCAGGCAGAGAAGAAGCCATTAGAGGCAGCAAGACCAATTTCGGTCCTAGGCTCGAAAACCCACTTTACAATTGGTTCTATATTCTCTTGCCTAATAAACTTAAAATTCTTGAGTCTATGAGAAAGGAAAGAAACACCAGAAACCGGGTTTACCTCCATTGATTCTGCATCTGCAAAACCAGATCTTCTTGAATTCTTCACCCTCCTTTCGTACTCTTCTGCAACCAAAATAGCAATATCAGACATTTCTTTATCTCGCTTGATGAAAACCTTTAATGATGTAGTGGTAGAACTTTCGCAAGGTAGTTATTTATAGGGTTAACTAAAGGGTAAAATAAAGAAGACGAAATAGGGTGCTATGGAGATTGGATAAGGCTGACAGGTGGTGTTTCTGTGGTTGGCTTAGCGGCGCTTTATTTAATTATATAAATGTTTTTATAAAATATTATTGGAACATTTTCTCAGTTATTGTATCCGGCAGATAGTTTGCTGGTTTTGCCTATGGTAAGAATACAGTTTGCTGGTTTTGCCTATGGCAAGAATCCAGTTTGCTGGTTTTGAATTTTAACGAGGTAGGCTTCTTCTTTAACACATCATTTGCACATGATTTAACATTTTTTTTTTGAAAGAACATATGATTTAACATTCATATACATTAAATCTTTATAAAAGAATTATTATTATTCCATCTTTCTATTTTGACCTAATTTACGGACTCGTCTCTCTATTTTGATAAAATTATTAACATCTTCTCGACTTCCTATCTTCTTAAATGAAACAATGCTTCTGTTGTAGATTTTAAATATTAAATTATCTTAACTTAGTTGCAAATTTTCCTTCCTACAATTATGGTATACTCCTCTTTGTCACCAATTTTTTTAATATACATCTTTTGTAATAAAAAAAAAAAAGTCAACTTTCAACAAATTATCACAACCTAAAAAAATAATTAACACAAAAAAAAAAAAAGAGTTAGTAGATATCGCTCCCCTTGCATTGGCCTAAGCTATCTCAATTTCTTCAATCTATTTCTGATTAAGTTTGTGACTAAAACATATGAGGACGGCTCTCGTCCATCAAATCCTTTCATTTTCTCCACTATTAAAATTCATTTTCCTCATTTTCCCAATTTACTTCTATCCGATTCTTCACGTTTCAAAACAATAGCCTTAAAATCGATGAGTTATCCCCAAAATCGGAAAATATCTCCAAGTATGTAATTGACCAAACCTGGAATCCCTTTTTCTTCTTACTAACTAATGTAGAACAATAATAAAAATGCACAATAGTTAACGGTATCAGCAGTTACACTTAGAGGTGTAAATAAACCGAGACAGCTTGCAACTATTCAAGATCGAGTAGAGAAATAATGACTAATTAAGCTTATTCAAGCCTAAATTTCAATTATAGAATTCACAAAAAAATTTATATAAATAAATAAATCTAATCGAGCTCAAACTTAAAAATTGAAACTCGAGATTCGAGTTTTTAAGTCGAGCTCGAGCTCGAGCCTGACAAGGTTCAGCTCAACTTCACCCCTAGCAATACCAACACAAATAATGATGGTAAAATAATAATAATAATAATTAAAAAAGAAGAGTTGGTGAAGACTATCAGAAGAGGTGTGGTATTGTTGTCTATTAGTTACAATATTTAGGCTAATGCCTCTGTTAAATTTGCAAAAGCCTCTGCTCTTCTTTTTGCGCTTGTCTCCAATTTGAAGTTGAAAATGAATGTTTACTTGCAGCGTTGGAAGTGAATGGCAAATTGTGTAGTTTTGGATGAACCATGCGATGTTGATTTCAAGAGTATTATATAAGGAAAGTGGCTCATCGTTGCTTAGAAAGGTGTAGGGGACAATGATATCTTCGCCAAGAGCATAGTTGTAGTTATAATCAATGTCCCAAAAGGAGTGGTTGTCGACTACATTTGAGTATTCTTATTGTTGTTCTTGGTTTGGATTGAGTTGAGAATTGATGAATTAGGTGGGTAAGCCCCTAGTAAGTATTGTAGAGAATGACAGGACTGAGGATGATAATAGGTTGAGATTTTTAATAATGAGTATTTCGAAAATTTCATATTTATTTAATGCTTTGACTCTTCTTTTGTCAATTGATTTATTCATCGATTAGTACAAAATTGGATTAACAAGTTGAGTTGACTTCCATTTGTATCATTTTTAAGTCACATTTTTTTAATAGATTCAAATCAGCCTCTTTACATTATGCACATATTACATTATCAGGTTATTATATTACAAACATGTCAAATTATCAGGTTATTATGTTAATATGTGAAAGGTAATTTCAATAATTTTTGGATTTTAAGTTGAATCACTCATGATGTTGATTTTTTAAGTAAATGGAACAACTTATGGAGCATATATGGAGCTTAGCTAGCCTATGGAGCTTAGCCAGCTCAATGCAGCTGATGTAGTTGCAGTGTTAATTGTATTTAATAGTTTTGTTAGTTTTGGTTGTTAGTGTGGATAAGGATGGTTAATTAGTTTCTTTATTTCTTATGTCTGTATACAAAGAAACACTTTGACAAGTCATTAATAAAATAATCATTTTTCACTCTTCTCAATTACAACTTCCAAACTTGTTATGGTATCAGAGTCTTTCTCTTTGTTTTTCACATAATTTCTTAGCAACTAAACAACTTTTACGCATTTTGTTTTTCCTTCAAAGCTTAAAGATTCTCACAAAGTTTTGTTCCTTCTTTCCTCGCAAGTTGTCTTCTTTTAATCTTTCATCAAGTTTTATATTTTTTCTTTACAATTTTCTTCTTATCGCATCACAAAGTAAATCTAAAGATCCACTAAGTCCCTATTTTCTTCATCTGAATGAAAAATTATCTAGTAGTACTTGTCACTCTAGTTCTCTCTAGATCAAACTATCATTCATGGGCTCGGGCCATGAATATTGCACTCCAATCAAAGTTAATAAACTAAAGTTTGTTAGTGCAAGCATTAAAATTCCATTTTTTAATGATCTAGACTTTCAGGCATGGGAAAGATGTAACACAATGATGCAATCTTGGCTTTTGCAAGTAGTGGAGTGTGATATGGTTAGATGTTTTTATTAATATGTGGAGCAACCTTAAGGATAGGATCTCCCAAGGAGATGCTTTTCGTATTACTAAACTACAAGAGGAAATTTATTCACTTAAACAAAAAAAACTTTCTATTACTAAGTTTTTTACATAAATAATTGTACTATGGGATGAATTGACGAATCTAAAACCTACTCCTATTTGCTCATGTGATCCTAAGTGTAGTTATTGGGCTTCAAATATGATGAAGAATTATCAACAAGGTGACTGTGATTATGTTCCTAAGAGGTTTGAATGGGAACTTCAATACTGAGAGATCTCAGATTGTGTTACTCGATTCTTTGCCTTCAATCAATTAAGTTTTTGCATTAGTGCAACATGAGAGACAAATGGGAGCAAACAACTCCACAAGAAGAATTAAGCCTTTAGTTTTCTATTGGAAGAGTGACAATAAGGAGTCTTATGTGAATTATATTAGCAACTAAACTCAACAAAGATAGTATGGTGGTGTGCAAACTAATAATCAATTTTCAACAATGGCAATGTCAGAAGAAACAATGGTTCAAAGTGTACTTCTTGTGGCTATATAGGGCATATAGTTGATGTGTATTACAAGAAACATGGGTATACTCACGCATATAAACTAAGGAGTAGATTCTCTGGTATAGCTGCTTATGAGGTAGAAGTAACCACTGAATCAAATGAGGTTGCAAATGTTGTTAGCAACATTCCTTCCACTAATGTCCCAGTGAATCTCCTGCTATCACTATGGAGCAGTATTCTAAGCTAGTCAAACTTTTACAGTAGTTGTCCATCAATGATGGTCAATCTGCAACACAAGTCAACACTATCTTTAGCAATTTTGTTCCTCAACTTGACACTTCAAGTGTACATTACTGTTTTAATGCATCAATTACACATTATTCTAGTTTAATTGGATCTTTGATGCTAGAGCTACATATCATATTTGCTATAACATTTAGTTGTTTAAGGCATATCATGAGGTCACTAGTATTTTTGTTACTCTTCCTAATGGGTCTAAAGTCCCTGTCACATATATGGGTAGCATAGAATTATCTACTTCTTTTACTCTTACTGATGGTCTCCTTGTCCCTAACTTTTCTTTCAACTTGATCTCAGCCAGCAAATTGACTTTCAAACTCAATTTTGTTTACTTATCTATTATGATTAGTGTTTGTTATAAGATCTTTAGTGTTGGGAGATGATTGGATCAACTGAGAAACATATGGGCTTTATCATTTATCTTTTCTATCAATTAATTCCTCTATCAATTCTATTTTACTCAAAAAAGTTGAGTTTATTTCTTGTAATGTTAGCTCAATTTGTCAAATAAACTAAGAAGATGCTTGGCACTATAGACTAAGACACTTTACCAACTTAAGAATTAAGTTGTGACAGTTTATTGGCTATAGTATGTCACATCTTTCTCATTCTCGTTGTGATGTATGCCATTTTTCCAAATAGAACCTTTTCCTGTAAGTAAATCTATTGCTAATAAAGTGTTTGACTTGTTTCATGCTCATAGTTGTGGACTAACTTCCATATTTTCTATTCATAGTTGCAAATACTTTCTTACTCTTATTGACAATTTTAGTAGATTCATTTAGATTCACTTGATGAAATCCAAATACGAAATACATTCAATTTCATACTCATATCAAATGTATTATAAGTGATAATGGTGCGAAATTTGACATGTCATGTTTCTATGATTCTTTGGGTATCATACATCAAACCTCCTGTGTGTAGACTCCTCAACAAAATAGTGTTGTGAAGAGACATTGAATGTGGATAAGGCTTTTAAGAGTTAATCTTCTTTACCAATGCAATTTTAGGTTGGTTGTGTTTCTCATGTTATGTATGTCAGCAACGAAACTTCTTCTACTCTTTTGTCTTATAAAACTCCTTGTCAACTCTTTTATGGCACCAAACTAGATTTTGGTCTTCTTAAAGTTTTTGGTTGTTTTGTTTTGCATCTACTGTTACAAACCTTAGAACTAAGTTTGATTCAAAAGTTCATAAGTGTCTTTTCTTGGGTATTCCTTCTTACATAAAAGGATACACATTATATAATCTTCCTACTAAGCAAATCTTCATCTCTCAAGATGTTTTTTTTATGAAACTATATCTCCTTATAAAAACCTTCCTGTTAATGATCTTACACGATAAAAAAAAATGTTAATTTAGTGATCAAATTTAGCTACCACATAATAGTGGTTGCTATTTAGCTACTATTTAACTACCATTCTACTACCATTTAGAGCTGAGTTGATAGAAAATAAAATTAGTTATCATTTTGTGACTAAATTGAGATCACAAATTAGTAGAGATATAGTGAACACATAAGGTGGTCTCTAAGTGGTTTCTAAATATTGAGGGAAAAAAGTAGGTGAATTAGCTACCACTTTGAGACCATAAAACAAAAGCTAGTGGTCGCTATTCCTGGCACCACAACACTAGCTACTATTTAAAGACCATAAATTGTGATCTTTAAATAGTGACCACACCTTATGGTTGCTAAATTTGTTGGAATGCATCCTATTTAGCTACCATAGGCAATGTGGCAGCTAAATTTGATAAAGTGCATCAAATTTAGTGACCACATGACAAAGTGGTAGCTAACTTTGATGAAATGTAATAAGTTACCTTCCATGTGATAATATGATAGCTAAATTTGATGCACTTTATATATTATGTAATTAAAATATAACTAAATAATTATATACTATAATATAATTGAAGTATAATTATATATTATAATATAATTATATATAAATTATGGTGTTAGCAATCACAATAAATGTAATCGTTATTTTATATGTATAAAATAGTGACCACATAAGATGTAATAGCTATTTTATACATATGAAATAGCTACCACATAAGATGTAGTCGTTATTTTATACATATAAAATAAAGACCATATAATATTATATAATTATATAATATGATATATTTATATTATTTACTATTATATTATATAATTATAATATAATTATATTATTTATTCTATTTATTACAATATATTTTTTATAATTTTATTTATAATAATTATATATTTATTATAATTATAATTATATTGATAATTATAATTATATTAATATTATATATAGTATATAATATATATTTATATAATGTATAATATATATTTTATTATAGATTACATAATTATATTATTCAATATTTATTTGTTTAATGTAAAATAGAAACCAAAGAATATGTGGTTCTATATTTAATGTAAAATAACGACTACATAAATTGTGGTTGCTATTTTTAATAAGAAATATCTCATTTGTGTAATGTAAAATAGCTACCTCATAAGCTGTGATTGTTATTTTTAATAAGGAATATCTTGTGTAATGTAAAACAGCAATCACAACTTATGTATGTGGTCACTAGTTTTAATTGAAATAGTGACCACATAAGCTGTGGTCGTTATTTGACACTATAAGAATAACTATTTCACATTAAAAATAGCGACACATCTTATGTGGTCGCTATTTTTAATGTGAAATAGTGATCACACAAGTTGTGGTTAGTATTTTTGTTTCGTAAAATGGCACCTCCATCGTTTATCTAATCACAATGGCTGTTCTTTGATCTAGCCCAACCGCATTCGCAAAATGAAAAAAATTTCCACCCTTCCACACCCAAAAAAGGCTGCGACTTCCTCAACTCTTATCGTATTCGTTGCTGTGATAGGAAAAGAAATTCAAAGGAAAAAGAAAAAAATCCACAACTGTAGTCCAAAGACCTGACAATTTAAGATTTGAAATTGAAGAAGAAAATGTAGAAGAAAACAAGGAAGTTGGTTGAAATTGAAGAAGAAACCTAAAAAACGGCCCCATTGAACTCCGATCGCTTCTAATTAGGTGTGTTATTTCTAGAAATTTAGTGCTTATATATATATATATAAACAGTTGCCCTTTCTGTTGTTGTTATTTCCATTCCATTTGGCTCTTTATTTTGCATTAGGGTTTTTGTGCGTGATTTTGGTCAGAGTTGCCATTAAGTGTGTGACTGTCAATGACTTTCTCTAGTATCGTCAGATCTGCAGGCACCACTCCTCTGATTTAGGCCTCTCGTGATGACTTCTCTCCCACTCCATCCGATTGATTTAAGGTTTGGTTAACAGTTGTTGTCTTTGATTTTGCTCTTTAGTTGGTGTTTTTTTAGTTTTTGTTTAGATTTTAGTGTTCTTGTTTTCTCCTATTGTCTTGTTGATAATTATTTAGATTTAAGGGATTGACCTAAACTAGGTGTCTTTTGTGCTGGTAGACTTCAAATTTTCGTATTGATTAAGTATTTTTGTGGGTTTAGATTAATTTTTTAAGTGGGTTTGTGTTATTGGAACTGTTTCTGAAGTGGGTAAAGGATTAGTGTGATTTGCTCAATTTTTATATAGATTTGTAAGTTGTTTTTTTACAGGTGCAGTAGGAGTGGAGACTTGCATTTGAGGTCTATTTTAATGCAGATATATGATGAGTTGAATGCTACAACAAGAAGTTAAACTTGTGCTATTATAAATTTTCTAATAATGTGCAACTAAAAGTGTTGTCACTTTTTAATTTTTTAAAGATGCCCTCTCTTTAAAATCTGATGAGAAGAATCAATCACTCTTCAGGTATATATGCACTCTCTTTCAATCTAAATCTTTTAATTATGATTCGAGGGAGCCACTGTTGCTTCGAGGGAGATTGTGTTGCTTTGAGGGAGCTTTTACTGCGTTTGGAGCTGTTTGTTGCTTCAATTTTTGCTTCTGCTGTAACCCTTGGTCAAGGTAATTTCCTAGTAGAGTGTTGAACGTCAGGGATCTCTAGAACAAGTAATTTCTTGGTAAAGGTAATTTCTTTGTCGATTGGTGGCAATATATCGGTCAGATGATCAGTTTCTTGTAATGCCTTGTAACCGTTTTTTTAATGAGAAACTGAATATCTATATTATTTTTCTTATTGTAGATATTGGAGAATCCCTATTGACTATTTGTGTATTTTTATTTTCCTTGTTTTCTTAATTCTTAGTGTCTCATTTTTGTTGTTTAGTTATTGATAAAAATTAAATTGTAAACAAAGGGAAAATGAAAACTTGGGTTTTCTTGATTATTGGTAACTTTCTTTCTTTCTTTCTTTTTTTGTCTTCTTTTGAGTATAAAGGAAATGGAGAAAAGGATAAGGCTTTCTGATTTTAAATTTGCGTGTGTTTCTTTCAGTGGTTTTTTATTTCTTGATTTTGTGTGTGTACTTCTTTCTACCGTAATACTATCTTTGTTTGCTGAAAAAGTGGAGAAGTTAAGGAGACAATCAGATGTTAGATCTTTAAATTAGTCGCCGCAGACATCAGTTTTTAGGAGACACAAACATGAACTAATATCAGTTTCTTAAGAGTTTCAGTTTATTAAGGCATACTCTTAGAGGGTTTTTGTTAATGTTCTGCCAAAAGCATTTGCACTCTTAGGAAAAGTATTTGGAATTTACTTCCCATTAATCATCTATCTCTCTCTTCTATTTTTCAAAATTTGCATTTTGGATGATTAACAAAAATGGAAGAGTAAAGGTTTCTTGTTCAAAGAGAATGCATTGGAGAAATTTTTTTCTTTAGTTTATACAAGCTTGAAATTTTGTGCCTTGTTCAAACATATCTGAATGTAGGGCAGTAGAAAATTCCAAAAAAATTGACTGAAATCAAGTTAGAAAATTTGACTAACTAGTCTAACGATTTTAGTAAACCATTTAGCTTTGTAATCCAATATGTTTTATTATATAAGCTATTAGTGATTATTTTATTGTTTGTTTTTCAAATTTTATATTTAAATGCAAATGCCATTAAGTATTAAATTAGTCAATATAGTTGTTTTAACATATTTTTATCAAATAAGTAATTCTTATTTATTTTTATTCAATAGATATACACAATTGTTATAGATTTGTGATCTTCTAAAAGAAATAGACTTATTTAAGGAAAAATTCAACAACCATATAAAAAAAAGGGGATCATGATGAAGAATTGTTTTGCTAAAATATATTTCATTTGATAAATTGTATCATTACATTAATTTTTTTTTCATTTTCATAAATTCAATGTTGTAGTTTGTGTGGAGCAGTTTCTGCATAGCAGGTTTGCGCTTTACACGCTTGCAGGTAAGCATTTATTGATTTTTAAAATATATGAAATTTCATATTGGAGCCTATTTCCACATTCATGTTTATTGATAATGTTGATTAGTCAATGATATTAGTATATCCTTAAGTTGTTTACTTGGTGTTTGGTGGCCATAGGAAGGAGATTAGTTCTTCTAAGATACATTCGCTGTTAGAATCAATGGCTCTCATTTATTCTACATGCTTGAAGAATCCAATAAATTATAGCTTGCACAAAAAGGTAAACTTTTAGGCTTTATCATGCGAGTCTGGCATTTAAAATATCAAATAATAGATGTAAAAATCAATTTTGCTAGTATAATTTTTATACATAATTTGGATATATAATCATTTTTTCACATTTAAATACCATTATAAGAAACCATTTATTTTTCTTTTACAAGATAAATGTTGAAAAGAAGCTAAAGATGTGGACAATGTGCTACACATTACGTGCCTCCTATGAGCTATTGCGCATAAATTAAAAGAACTCATTGTTAATAGTAGAAGATAGTAGAACAACAATATGAATTTAGGATCATTTCCCCATACAAGTATGATTTTAATATTATTTGGTTATCCTCTGTCTTTCTTTATAAATGTAAACTAATTGGAGAGACAATAACTTCATTATGTTTAGCATAGTGTGGATACATGAGCCTATTTGTTATTCTTGTATGGTTTGGATTTTATTTTGATATGCTAATATGTTAACTCACCTTAAAAATTAAACAAAAATCTTTCTTAGGTCCAATAAATTATTTTGGACCCTATTACTTCTGAAATTTCCCATGTGAGCATAGTCTTTTCGTTTTTTTGAAGCTTTTTAGAGTACATTTGTCTTTGAAAAATGCTATATTCAATCAGAAAGTTCTACCTTTTAAGGGAATACATCAACTTTTAACTTGCCCTATTCTTCTTTTACTTAGGATCCCCAAAGTTCATGGCTCCAAAGGTGTACGAAGAGGAATACAATGAGTTGTTTGACATATATTCTTTTAGGATGTGATGTATATTTAATTTGGATGTAATTTAACTTGGATGTAGTGTATATTTGTCTTAGATGCAATTGTATATTATTATTTCTTTGTAATAGAATAATTTTGATTATTTATTAATCTTGATTTTTATATTTAATTTCAATTTTTAAAAATTAAATATTTAATTTCAATATTTAATTTTTAAAATAAAAAATTAATTATATAAATAATACCATTAAATGTAAACATAACATTAATATTTTAAAAAAATATTATATAAATAATTTTAAAAATATAAATAAAAAATCTCCAGAATAAAATGACTATTTAGAGACCACAATAATACGGTCTCCAAATAGCAACCATAATATGTAGTCTCTAAAGGGTTCATGTGATCTCTTATAGTCAGCATTTAGCGACCACATATTGTGGTCACTAACTCCTTTGTGACCATTGTTTTAGCAATAAGAAGTGTTTGTTAACCAGTTTAGCGACCACTTAGAGAACACTTCTTGTGGTTGTTAAAACTTTTTTTTTTTTTTTTAGTGTTAATCCTTTTGTGTTTCTAGCTTCTTTAGCTCCTTCTTCTACTTATGTTGAGTTTCCTCCTTCGTTCCCTTCACCCTCTTATCTTCCTTCTCTTACTCGTTCTATCACTTCTTCTCCTTCTTAACTTCTCAAAACATTCCACTCGAGTTCTTAAGCAACCTCCATACTTACAGGATTATCATTGCCCTATCTTATCCTCCTCGCATTCCCATCTAGTTTCCACTTCTCCCCATACTCTTGATAAAGTGTTTTCTTATAAACACTTACTTCCCCAACATTCCATCTTTTCTGCCACTGCCCAACAGATTACTAAGCCACATTCTTATCATAAAGCCATTAAATATCCTTGTTGGCTAGAAGCAATGGATAAGGATATTTAAGCTTTACAAGCCAATCATATTTGGGAATTGGTCTTTTTTCCACCTAGTAAAGATCCCATTGTCTGTAAATGGGTCTTCCAAGTTAAGCATAAAGTTGATGGTTTTATTGACAGATGTAAAGCTAAACTTATGGCAAAGGGATACACACAACAACATGGCTTATACTACTTGGATATTTTTTCTCCAATAGCCAAAATGGTTACAATTAGAGCTTTGTTGGTTGTTGCAGTAGTGAGAGGTTGACATTTTGCATCAACTTGATATCAATAATGCATTTCTCCATGGAGATTTACATGAGGAAGTGTATATGCAACTTCCCTTAGATTCAAGTCTTCTATTCCTAACCAAGTCTGATGACTTACCAAGTCTATATATGGCCTTAAGCAAGCAAGTAGATGGTGGCATGCAAATTTGACTTCAACTCTTCTTGCCTAAGGCTTTCTTCAAGCCTCTTCAAATAATTCTTTAATCACTAAAGTTTGTGAAGGGTACTTTATTGCATTGTTAGTGTATGTTGATGATGTGATTCTAGTGAGTGATAGTCTTCATCTCATCTCAGAGGTCAGGACTTATTTATATAATCAGTTTCAAATCAAGGGCCCTGGAGAGTTGGAATATTTTCTTGGGCTAGAAATGGCTAGATCTACGAATGGTATTAATTAATCACGGAAGAACTATGCTTTGGATCTTCTTATTGATATAGGTTTCTCTCTTGCAAACTTGCTACATCTCCAATGTCTTCCTCTTCTAAACTTTTTAAAAGAGACAGTGCCCCTTATGAAGTTGTTGCTGGTTATCGAAGATTAATTGGTAGACTGTTTCACTTGTGCAACACTAAACCTGATCTCTCTTTTGCCATCCAACAACTATCTCAATCCTTAGATTGCCCCACAGTTAACCATATGCAAGCTACTCATAAAGTCATGAGATATTTAAAGCAAGCTCCAGGCCAAGGATTGTGGTTTTCATCCTCTGGTTCCTTAACACTGAAGGCTTGTGTTGATTCTAATTAGGCTTCTTATCCAGACACTAGGAAATCCACTTCTGGTTTTTGTGTTTTTCTTAGCAATTCACTGATTTCTTAGAGATCCAAAAAGCAACACACAATTTCAAGGTCCTTTTCTGAGGCAGAATGTAGAGCTCTTGCAGTCACTTGTTGTGAGCTTTAATAGTTGCGATACTTGCTTCAAGACTTTTATGTTTCTCATTCTTCTTCTGCTCCTCTCTATTGTGACAACAATCAACCATTCACATTGCTCACGATCTGGTGTTTTATCAGATAACAAAACACACGAGATTGATTGTCACATAGTGTAGGAAAAAATTGTTGTTGGAGTTTTACACTTGTCACCTCTGCTAATCAACTAACAGATTGCTTCACTAAAGCCCTTCCACCTCCAGATTTTTTAGCAGCCATTTCCAAGCGTTACATTCATAATGTGCATGCTGCAGCTTAAGGGGGGCTGATACAACAGGAGCAGCTTATGAAGCATATATGGAGCTTATGGAACTTAACCAACTCAATGCAGCTGATGTAGTTGCAGTAATTGTATTGCAGTAGTTAATTATATGGAGCTTACGGAACTTAACCAACTCAATGCAACTGATGTAGTTGCGGTCGTTAATTGTTTTCAATTATTTTGTTATTTTTGGTTGTTAGCGTGGACAAGGATGGCTTCTTTTGTTTATAAATATATATAAGAAACACTTTTACAAGTCATCGATACAATAATCATTTTTCTCTCTTCTGAGTTACGACTAGCAAACTTGTTAATCTTTTTTTAGGGACTTTAACAATATATTTTTCACACTAATTTTATTCAATTCAAAGAATTCGTTCTTTTTTTTTAGTGCGAGGTCTATTAAATTTATATGATTAAAGGAGAAAGTAAACTTTAATAATGAGTGCAGCTAATCTTTAAAGTTATTTTAATCATTTTTTATGTAATTATATATGATATTACAAACACAAACAAATGACTTTCCTTTTAATTGGAAATGAAACCATACATAATTTTCCTCTTATTTTTTATTTTTTTTCCTATTGCCCTTTCCCAAGTATATTTTAAAATTTTTTAAAACTTTTTTCCCTCTTATTTTTATCCTTTTCCAAGAAAGTATAGAAAATTAGTTTACAAATACTTCTATTTTGTAAAGATAGATAAAGACTTTAAATGTTAATAAAGATCTCTTACTGATCCTTCAGTTTACCCTCCTTTACGCAAATTTTATTTCTTTTTCACCTCTTTTAAAATCCTTTTTACGCCTCACTCACCCTCCCAAATTCTTTTTTTTTTTTTTTAATTCCTTTCATATTTCAAACTGTTTCACTTCTCTGACTTTTTGTTCAGATTTTTCTTTTCTGATTGAAGATTTAAGAAAATTTATTTATTTTCCATTTAAAATTTATAGAGAGCATGAAATGGGTTAAACTCTTTTATCGAATTTTTTTTCTTTTTCATATTCAATTTTAAATTTTTTTAGATAGATTTAATTCAAGTAAACAAATTTAATTTCACATCATTTCAAATGCATAGAGGTGTGAGAGAGAGGGATTCATTTTTAGGTAATAGTTTGAAGATGTTGTCTTTGTCTGTCTTTTTTGGATTTTTATTAAAATTTTTTAAAATTATCAATTATAATAAAAATTTCAATTTCTAATTGCTTATAATGCTTAATGAGACTTTACATGTTAAAGCATAATTTTCAATTCTGTCCATGCCACGTCAATACAGATTGAATAATTTTATGGGATATACCTCAAATGAACTAACTTAAAATTATGCCATTTTACTAAAGAACAAAGTACCTCTGAATAACAAAGATATGGAATCACAAGGTATTAAATTGTGATTTTCATTTAAAATTTTAAAAATCTAATATTTAAGATAGCTTGAATGCATAATAATGTTATGAGATATCAAATCTTCATCCATTCACTTTCAAATTAGTTCTTCTGGAACCTCCTCTCGCCACTACTCCTAGTTTTGTCTCCTTCTTCGCTGTTCAACATCGAATTTATTCTACAGTTTCCCTCCCAGATCTATGGTCTGCATCTCTTTCCTACTGTTCATTGAGATTCATCCTCAGCTCATGAGTTTTCTATGGACCCTATAGAAATCAAAAGGCTCCAAATTTCGTATAGTGATGATTATACAATATTGAAAATCAACTCTCAAGGACGTGAAGAGGCATAAAACAGAATGCAATCATGCTTGGCCTGTAAAATTTGTTCTCCTAGGCTAGTTAATCGTAAGGGCTTTCGAATGGCTATCCCTAAATATACTTGGGGTTATGTAGGGATTGGATGTTGAATTAGTGGCAAAGGACATTTTTGTTTTGAAACAGAGTATTGAATGGTGGCCACTGAAGCTTTGACAAATCATTGCTTGTTTTTCTAAATTATCTGAGTTTTAGCAGGCTGTGGATCACAAATTTAATGTGGCACCATTTTGGGTTGAATTGCATAATGTCCCATTGGTTTAATGACAGCTATTATAGCTGGAAAATTGGGGGAACAAATAGCAGAGGTACTAGCGTTAGTAACGTGTCCTAGACTAACTTTTATAATGAATTTTTTTTAATAATGTTATGGTTATATTTTTATTATATTTTATTTATAATTAAATTATAAATTTCATTAATATGTTAATTTACTTAATATTATCAAA
The DNA here is from genome assembly GCA_949677035.1 of Omphalea diandra. Taxonomy (NCBI): domain Eukaryota; kingdom Viridiplantae; phylum Streptophyta; class Magnoliopsida; order Malpighiales; family Euphorbiaceae; genus Omphalea; species Omphalea diandra. Next base: position 156,589 of record CATIWR010107850.1, read on the forward strand.
TATGTGACTTAACGATAAAATTCTTAAGTGTAAAGACTTATATTATAAATTATACCAAGCCAATCATTATTATTGTGATAATAATGAATGAAAACTAGTATATATTTTGATTGACGACTATATTTTACTGATAATAAATATGAGATATTAAGTCAAATACATAAATACAAATTTTAAAAATAATGTATTGAACCCACGCGCATTGAGAACATTACATGAATAAATCCTCATAAGTAATTCTCATACAAAAATATTAATTTAATCATCTAACCTGAAAATTATCATGGATTCCAATATGATAAACTTTATATTTTGATATAGTACAACACTATCTTTAACAGAATAATTATACATATTGATTGAGAAATATAAAAAAATTACGAGTGATTGAGAATGAATTTGTCATTCATAGATTTATAAGAAAATATATCTATGAGCCTCTTGATAAGTTAGATTGAAAAAATTACATAACAATGCAAAAATAAATTGATATATCAATATCATTTAGATCAGTTTACTTGAAAATCGAAAAATAATGTAATTGAACTATATAAAGATAACATGATTAATGTTTTATGTTTAATTGAGATAAAATATAACAAAAGAATTATAATACTATTTATTAGGTAGGTTAGGTCATATTAATGATTTTTACATAATTTGGATAATCATAATATTTTGTTAGGGGACATATATGATTGGTGAGCCAGAAATAGTTTTTGGGCCATCGTCAATATTATGTAATTCCATAAGGTCTCACACTTGGAACAGGCCCAAAAGCAAAATTGTACTTATTGTTCTCTCCGAATATATATATATATATATATATATATATATATATAAGATAATTAGAGATATAATCTTAAATATCTAGATATGTATTTTGTTTTAAAAGTCAAAACAAAATAGGATATTTAGTTATTTGTGGCCCTTAAATATAGAGTTGACATATATATCTTAACTGTTTATATATATAGGGTTTTCTTGAAAAGAGCTCTCATTACTGTTAGAAAATGTTTTAGAGAGAGACAGAGGGTAAATAAGCTTAGTGCTAGTACACCATTCATTTTAGAGAGCGTATTCGCGTGGATACTTTGCAAAGGATGTTCATCATTTGGTAGTGTCTGAATATGATGCTCTATACTCCAATCTCGAGGTAGGGTTACCCATGTAAACCTCCTTTCTGCCTTCTAATTATCTTGAAACTATTGTTTTAATTAGTAGGATTTCACATCCTTTTTATCAATATAATCGAATTGTATAAATCTTTTGTGGGTTCTGTACATTTAAATTTTTGTTTTACCACTGTACTTATTCTATAAAATCTAACAATTGTATTAGAACCACTTGCAAATTTGATTAAATTGAATTTAACATTGTTTGATGTATAAGTGTTATATGTATATGAACATGGATGTGTTGTTTGAAAATCATTTCAAAGGTTTGATATAAAATGGATTAGTTTAAGGAAGATTTGATTAATCTACCTGAAAAACAAACACATTACATTAATTTCATAAATGTGTTTTAGGGCTTAATATGATTAAAAATTTTTTATAGTGTTAATTTGATTAACACATTTATTATTTCTTATGAACTATTATTTATTTGATTAATGTGATTGCTAAACAAGATATTTAGTATTTTATTTTTCATCTTATTAATCATAGTGGACTATTTAATCGTTAAATAGTGATAATCTATTTTGAACAGATTAATTGATGTTAAAGTGTTTGTCTCATTGTTGAAGGATAATAATCTATTTTCAATAAATTGATAAATTCTATAAATCTATTTAAGTATTAAGTAGTGATTAATTAGTTTTGTTATGAACATATTAGTTAATCGGATTGATTAAGGTTAATGGAATTTAGGCAACAACTCATTCAAATGAGTAAGATAAATCGTTTACCTTTCAAGGGTGCTGCCCCTTTAACCTTTGCCCACTAATCGGTTAGGGAGACTGCCACTAGGGGTGCTACCTCTTTATATCTCGCTAGGGGTTCTACCCCTTGACCCCAAATGAATTCATACATAAATTGTTGTTGGCCCTAGTGTACTAAGAATGAGGGGGTTGAATTGGTGGCAAATTTGAACTTTGGAGGTAGCTCAAATAAATAAAAGATTAGAAAGAGTAAAAGAAAAATAAACACAAGAGTTTTATAGTGGTTCGGCTATTAACCAACCCTACATCCACTTCTCAATTTACCAATTGGGTATTTCACTAAATCACTAGTGTTTTATAAGTTCACACTCAACTTAGTGTTTAGTCTCACACCAAACCTTACAAGTGTTTTCTCTAGGCTCACACTCAACCTAGTGTTTAGGCTTACACTAAATCTTACAAGTGTTTTATCAAGGCTAACACTCAAACCTATACGAGAGTTTTCTAAGGCTCACTCTCAAACTTAAACAAGGGTTTTTTTATATAAGGGCTCACCCTTAAACCCAAATCCAAGGTGTTTAAAGCTGACACCAAACTATTTGCAAAGAAATAAAGTTATGAGAATTAACTTTGCATCAGTTTTGGAACAATTAATAGTTATCCTCTTGCATTCAAGTCCATGTAGTGGTGTATTTATAGACTACAACCACTAAAGAGACATTGCACATAAAACGATTTTCAAATCTCCAAAGTGTGCTAGGCAGATCTTGCGATTAATGCTTGTCTGATGAAATTCACGGTCGCAATATTCACATAATTTCATTTGTGTCTAATGGCCAGTCCATATGGCATAAAGCCATTAGTTCTTCAAGAAAAATAGTCGTCATGTTTCTTGAGAAATGATGAAAGTCGTGGTCACTATTTTCTTCTTTGGACAAGATGCTCACTGCGAAATCGTTTACTTGAATAGCGAAGTTGCTTCATCAAATTCACAGTTGGTTCACTTCTTTCACTACTATAAAATTTGATCTTCTAATGGTTCTTTAGGACACTTGGTAGGATCTGGTTAAAGATTTGGTTCCCTCTAAGCGAATGCAAAATTCACAGTCGCGAATATGGACGCGACATACATTACGAAATCATTTGTATAAGATGCATTCAACTCTTTTGGAGGACAACGGTTGAGATCTCTTGCTTCATTACCTCGAATTAAAGTGCAAATGTCATTCTTTGAGATTAAGGCTTTCATTCAACTTTCAATGTTAACCTATGTAAAAATATGCAAAATCAACACTTCATATTGATATTAGAACATATCAATCTACATTGTCAAGATCAAAAGAGATTTTTGACTTATGTTTGACCAACCTAATCTAACAATTGTAAATTGCCTTAACATAATCTATTTTAGTATTTTTAGATGTTTTGTCTATGTGTTTCTGCATAGTGTATGGAATGGTCATTTAGACCAATATGACTGGCAATTTTTAATTTCTCTATTACTAAGGACGTAATTTTTAAATATAGCCTATGTGTGATTTATTTTATTGTAATCATTTATTTTATTAGTAGTAATAGAATAGTATAGATTACTATAATGTAAATTATAAATTGTAATAGAGACCTTTAAGGTATAAGATAGGGATCTTCAAGGCATGAGCTTGAGACTGTTGATAGCATTTTGGGAAAATCCATGGAGAAGCTTTACCCCTAGGATTGACTTTTGATCTTCATATTGGCTTGTAAAGATTAATTTAGATTAAGGATCATGCTATGACACGTTTATTATTATGTATGGATATTTATGATGCAATGCATGTGATATATAAGGTGCAACATAATAACAAATAACATGATTAAAACTAGTAAAATCCCTCAATAAAATTAAGTCAAGAAAATGCCTACCATAATTCAAATACCTGTCAAGACTTTGATTCCTAAATATAGGTTTTACTAATGCAAGGTATATTAGGCCATCTTAGTAAGATAAGATGGATATTAGTGGTATGCATAAGTTTGAAATGGTTAGACTTAACCAGTTTACCAAAACAATTTTGGACCTAGGGTATTAGATGTGATAAGTCAAGACATGTGATGTCAATATCTCATAGTTATCCAAACATATGATATAATTGGTAAAGTCTTACCTGTAAATTTTAAGTGATAAGCTAAAGCTTACTTAGAATTAGGTGAAATATGGATCTTAACCCATTGAAATTTCAATTATTGAAAATTATAATTTAAAGGTTAATGATTTGATTAAATTTAATGGGAGTTAATATTTAATAATATGCTAAGTGTACTCTGTATATATCTATTATAGATTATGGCTTCAAATAACACCTCTAATTTGTCACTACAATTGATCCTTGAGAAGAACAAATTAAATTGCACTAACTTCCTTGATTAGTATAGAAAATTAAGAATTATTCTTAAGCAAGAAATGAAGGAATATGTTATAGATCAACTTACCTTTATACAGACTACTGCTAATGCTCGTTCAGCCCAAATGGATGCTTGCATTAAGCATCTCAATGATTTAGTAGATGTCACTTGCTTCATGCCTTCTAGCATGGAATCAGAGCTTTAGAAACAACCGATGGAAATGGATGCCTATACTACAATAGGTCATCTCAAGGAAATGTTCTAAGAAAAGGCTCAATTGAAAGATTCAATACCATTAAGGTTATACTCTTATTCAAGTTAATAGCCGGTAGTTTAGTCAATCCTCATGTTTTAATGATGAAGGGTCATCTTGAACATTTGTAGAATCTTGGTCTTGTCATTAGCCAAGAGTTAGTCGTTCACATTATTCTCTAGTCCTTGCCTGATGCATATGATGCATTCATCATGAACTATAACATGCATAATATGGAGAAGACTATTTCTAAATTGCATGGGATGCGTAAGACTACAAAACAAAACATCAAGAACAACACCATGAATGTTTTAATGATCAACATAGGGAAACATATGAAGAAGAAAGGGATTGCAAAGGGAAAAAGCCTACAAAGGACTTAAAGAAGCTTGGGCCCAACCTTAAGCCTAAACCTCTAAAGGTAGGAGAATGTCATTTCTGTAATGAGTCAGGCCATTAAAAAAGAAATTGGAAACTCTATCTGGATGATCTAAATAGGAAAAAGGACTTTCGGGTTACTACTCTAGGTATTCATATTATAGACGTCAATTTATCTATATTTGAATCCACTTCATGGGTATTAGATACTGGATGTGGATCTCACATTTGTAATAATGTGAATGGTCTTAAAAGGAGTAGATCTTTAGCCAAAGGAGAGGTGAACTTATAAGTTATGAACAAAGTAAGAGTTACTGCCTTAGTCGTTGAAACTTATGAGTTAGCTTTAGCTAGTAGACTTATTTTGACTTTGAATAATTGTTATATGTACCTACTTTAAGTAAGAACATTATTTTTGTTTCTTGTTTGGACATAAAAGATTTTGAATTTATTATTAGGAAGAATAAATGCTTTATTTTTCATGATGACATACTTTATGGGTATACTCATCTATCAAATAGTCTTTATGTCCTAAATCTTGAAAATAGTAGTATTGAGTCCATCTATAACATTGATACCAAATAGCATAAATCTAATGACTTAAATTTTGACTATCTCTGGCACAATCGTTTGGGCCATAAAAATAAGAAATGGTTATATCTATCTTATTAAATATAAATCTAAATCTTTTGAAATGTTCAAAATTTTCAAAAATGAAGTGTAAAATCAACTTGGTAAAAATATTAAAGCATTTTGATCATGTTGAGTGGTAAATATTTAATCTAAGAATTTATTAATTATAATTAACTCCACTAAGAACACCACAACGGAATCGTGTATCTGAATGGAGAAATTAAACGTTATTAGTATGGTTCAATCTATCGTTAGTCAAACAAATCTTTTAATCTCCTTTTGAGGGTATGCCTTGAAAACTATTGCATTCATACTAAATAAAATTTCATCAAAGTGGTTAAAAAGAAACCATATGGACTAGGAAATCTCCCAATTTGTCTTTTCTAAACATTTAAAGGTTTGAAGCCTATGTGAAGCATCAAGTTTCAAATAAATTGACACCAAAATCAAATAAATATCTTTTTATGTGATATCCTAAAGAAACTAAAGGATATTATTTGTATAATACTTCTTAGAACAAAGTGTTTGTTGCTCAGAATAACGTTTTTTTAGAAAGATAGTTTATTTCTAAAAGAACCAACACTATAAAAAAAAAAAAAAAGGTTTTAGTGACCATAAAAAGTGGTCTCTAAGTGGTCGTTAAACATATTAGCAATCATTAAATCTTTTGTCATTAACTTCTTAATGACCACTTTTTTATGGAGGCTCTAAAATAGAGACCACATTAGCGACCACATAATGTGGTCTCTAATTAGTGACCACATTATGTGCTAGTTAAATCTTCTCCCTATGGTTGCTAATTGTTGAACATAATAGATAATAGGTGACCATTTAGAGACTACTTTCTGTGATCGCTATTTAAAAACCACATTATGCAGTTGATAAATTTTCTCATTGTGATCACTAAATACTAATCAAAAGAGATTACGGGTGACCATTTAGGTACCACATGTTGTGGTTGCTATTTAGAGACCACACTCTGTGGTCTTTATTAAAGACCATACGATGTGGTCTCTATTTTGGGTATGAATTTAGAGACTATAATTTATGGTCTCTACTTGTGGTCGCTATTTAGAGACCATAATATGTGGTCTCTATTTAGCTGCCAATTTATTGAGGTAGCTAAATATATTTTATTATTATTATTATTATTATTATTATTATTATTAT
>CATIWR010107856.1:0-17739 GCA_949677035.1 Omphalea diandra
ACCCTTAGACATACAAATATAATTTTTTTTTATTTTTTCATTTATCAAATATTTAATATTAAAATAGAAATTTATTATTATTATTCAAAAATTATATTTTATTTTTATTCACAAAAAATGTGAACAATTAATTTTTTATAATTTTTATATTGTGAGTTCGGGGAAGAAGACAAAATGGTCTTAAATTAAGGGCAAATATGTAATTTTGGTGTCAAAATTTTATGTAAACACCCGGTGTTTGCATTTTAATGGTTTGGAAGGGTTTGCCAAACCCTTTCAAACCCTTCCATTTCATTTCATTCCCACCAATCCAAACATAAAATTTTTCTAAACCAATCCAATTCATTCCATTCCATTATAAATACCTCATCCAAACACAGTGTAAGTGAGAAATTAATATTTTACTAATTTTTAAATTAATTATCCTTATATGATTCAAAAATTGGTTTTTCATCTGATGGAATTGGTTGAATAGTTGAAGAGTCAAAATAACCACTAACTGTATTGAATAAGTCTGCCTTGATTCAATTTTGTTTCTTCTTTTTTCCCTATTGTGATAAGCCCACATTAATTCAACTCAAGTTTATATATATATATACAATCCAATTCAAATTAAAATTTTCCTCATGCATTCAGAAAAATTAATTTGTTTAGCTGATTATCTCAACAAACAATATAAATAAAGAAAGAGCAACTTTAACTCTCAAACCAAAGATTTCAAAAGCATGAGTATGAGATACTTACCTATTGCATTGCATGACTTCAATCTTCCAACTATATGAGCTGGACTTAAGCTTTTATTTTAATATATTATTTTGTATACATAATAAAAATTTAAAATATTAATTTATTTGTTAATATATCAATCTCAGCAACAAATATGCCATTGATCTTGATATAATTATATTCTAATATTCTAATTTGTTAATTTAGTTGGCTTCCAACAAACAATAAGTAATACTAAATTGCATTATTATTACTTATTGTTTGTTGGAAGCCACTGAAATTAATAAATTAAAATATCATAATATAAGTATATTAGGATCATTGGCATATTTTTTGCTGAGATTGATATATTAACAAATAAATAAATATTTAAATATTTTTTAAATAACAAATAAAGTGCACTAAAATTAGTACATTATATAGATATACAAATAAATTCATTATATATATATATATAAACTATAACACCTCAAAATTTGCAAATTATATTTTTGTAGAGTTATGAATATTTGAGTTATTAAAATATATTTATTAGTAATTAATTTGAATTTTAAATTTAATTTTGTATATGTGATTATGATATTATATTTTATTTTTAAATTTGAAATTTAATAATATTGTATATATAAAAATTTTTTTAGAGGTAATAATAATGATAATTATTATTATAAATTTTTAAGTGAATTTCAATATTAAATTTTATATGATTTATTTATATTGAGATTTTTTTAAGTAGAGTTATTAAAAAATAAAAATAAAGTATTTAAATTAGAACTCAATTATTTTTTAAAAAAAGTGTTCATGAAGAAAATTATTTTATTTTATGTATAAATATAGTTAAATTATTTGAGAGTTTTAATTATGTGTATTTATGTATTTATAATAATTTATATAAATACATGTAAAAAAAATGGAAGAAATATTTGTATGGTTATGATTGGTCCTGGACCAATCACACTTTAATCTTTCAAAAGGCAAGGAATGATCAGCAAACAAAAAGAAAGAAAGAGAGAGAGAAAAGAAAGGAAAGATTAATAAAGAAGGAAAGGAAGGAAAGAGAAAGGGAAAGAGAGGAGGAAGGAGGAAGGAGATTACATATATATAATCACAAATAGATTTAAATTTTTTGAGTTATTGAATCCAAATGAGTATACAAAATAAATTATAATGCAAATTTTTTCTTATAATATTTGGCAAAATATTCCAAATTTACAGTGTTCATTAAATTACATATAAGAAAAAGTAATATTGTCACAATAATATTTTCATCACTATATTAAATTATTTAAAAAATTATGATAAAATTATTTTATTATAATAAATAATTTCTATTCTTACTAAATAGCTTATCATAATAAATGGGAAATTATAATTTAGAAATATGAAAAAAACATAATAAAATTACTAAGCTTATTAAAAATACAAAATTATCACTATATTTTAAATAAACAAATTAAAGTTAAACTTAAATTTAAATTAAATTATCTAATTATTTTGAAAATAAATTTGTTCTTTTTTACTTTAATTATTCCATTTTTATATATTTAGTAATAAAATATATTACCATTGGTCAATTGAGTCGAATTATGATCCGTCAAATCTAACAAAAAAATGATAAATTGAATAAATTTATTATATATATATATATTGAAAAAAGGAAACTATAGCCGGCTAACTAGCAGCAACCCATACTAGAAAAGTTTAAGAAAGTGCAAAAGATAATAATATAAACCTCACTACTCAAACAAAACCAGAATTCAGGGCAGTAATTGAAAACCAGATAATAATCCTAAAACAGACATAAGTGGTCTTTGGCTAACAAAATTCCATATCATAAGAAAAGCCACCAGAAGAGGCATCATTTGTCCGACGAACCAGCATCCTTTTGAAAGATCTCTACTAAAATTTACAAACAGTAGGCAAATAGAAAAAGCAAAATAACACACCTTCCTCCTGAAAGAACAACCCTCTGTAAGCCTTGCACGCCCGCCAGTTGGCTGGCACAAAAAGGTCTGGCAGTTACCACACATCACCACCGTTTGCGAGTGGCTAAACGCAGTTGTTGTATTGAAACAGCCCTGGCACTTGACATTCACGAAACATGAGTTAGGAGACTGCACGAGACGCTTGAACGTGTGCTTCCTCCTCCAGTTCAGCTGGGAGGTTGAGCAAATCGATATCGTTTTGAAGAACCATTGTCGTAGTGAAGGGCTTGGAAACCCTAGAAATCTTACAGCTATGCTATAGAATGGTAGAGAGATTCAGAACATTTTCAAATTGCAATTTATGGATATATTATTAGAGATTGATTTGATCTCTAAAAAGAACATATCCTTCAAGTTAAAAGAACATTTTCCGGTATTAGTGCTTAAAGCAATACTAACAAGTTAAAATTGTAGTACAATAATAAAGAGATCTAAAATAAAGAGTTCAAAAAAATAAAAAGCAATAGTTAATGTGTATTTCATGAGAAGTGGAGTCTCAAGTTTGATTCTTTTCATCCACTTTTGTGATAAGATTGATTTGATCTCTAAAAAGAACATATCCTTCAAAACCTATATTTTCGGTATTAGTTCTTAAAGCAATACTGACAAATTAGAATTGTAGTACAATAATAAAGAGATCTAAAATAAACAGTTAAAAAAAATGTAATATGTATGGTTAATGTGTATTTCATGAGAAGTAAATTATCGAGTTTGATTCTCTCCATCCATTTTTATGATGAGAGTTATTAAAAGGGAAATACTACGCCTCTTGTGTAGTCCATAATATTATTCGACCTATTAGGCCTCCTATAAATTAAAAAAAGATCTCAAATAAATTGAAATAATAATAATAATATACTAAAAATCGACTTTATTCAATTAAATCATTTAATTTTAATTTTATTGTATTGTGATTTATTAACTAATTTTTTTTTATGATTTTTCTACTTTAAATTGACTTTTTACTTTGAATTTTTATTATAACTCATTAGAAAAATTCAATTCAGAATACTTCAACAATAAAATAAAATTAGAAAAAATTAAACTAATAAATCACAGTAGAATCAAAATTAAAATTTAATAATTCAATTAAATAAAAATAATTTTAATAATGATAATAAAATTTTTTATCATAATTCAATAAATTATCCATTCAATTCAAAGCAAAATTAGGAATAATAATAATTGAAATTCGTACTATTATGTGGAGATAGGATAATACAGTTAGTGGGGAGGAAACATGAGTGGGCGTTACAACTTTACAAGAAGCGCATTGTCGTTTTTAGCGCATTTTATTGGGTCATGCATGTGCTTGGCTTGCTTGGCTCAGATGGGTGCACATGCATACTTAACCCCCAAGTCTTTCCATCAATTATCCGAGATTGTACACGATTCTCCTCACGGCCCCAATTCCATACTCCATAATACCACATTCCACTTTACAACTTTGCCATCTATGATCTTGCCATGTCATCAACTTGAAATCTTAGTATTGTTGATATCATATAGGTGAATGCATTAAAGGTTTTTTTTTTTTTTTTTTTTTGTGACTTTTTGTAGCCAATAGAAGTAGACTAGAAGTTCTATATGTTAGTGTTTACACTTTCAGAGATCATCATCAATGCGATCCAAATTTGCCTCACTTCCTGCTGTTGGGATGTCCTACACTCTTAACTACCTCCCCATGTTACCATTGGCAGATATATGCATGAGCTGCTTTGCGTACTTACACATATACCCTTCAAGTTGTATTCTCAAACATATTAATAACCAATGTTTTTAAAATTAGATTGAGGATCGAACTGATCAGCTAATCAATTTTTGATTCAGTTGATTTTGATCGATTTAGTTCAAAAGATAATTTTTATTTTTTAAAAAAATATATAAATAATACTTAAAAGGTATTTAAAAGACTAGAAAAATATAGAATGTAATAAACTAATAAAATATGTTTTTAAAATTTAAAATTTAAATAAAATAGTATAATTTTTTCAAATTTTCACAAAATGACGTAGTTGTATATCGAACCAGTTAGATCTAGATTTCAATTTTTACCGATTTTGACCAACTTTATTTTTTTTTGTCTTGAATGATTAATTTTTAATATCGAATTGAACCAAATTATTGATTGATTTCTAATTTATCGATTTGATTGATCCGGTCTAATTTTGAAAACATTTAGTATTAATAATATGCATTAATTCTGTTCTTAGTTTGTTCTTTTGTTCATGTAGCTAGAGAGGCTAATATGGTTGCCCACCACCATTTTATATGAAGTACTGGTCATGGAAGAGGCTCCTAACTCTGTCTTTGCACTTTTTTCATGAGGATTGTTGTTCCTAAAAGAATTAATATACTGTAGTTTTCTTTTTTTCCTAAAGGAATTATTTGGCATATTTTTTGCTGGCATCAAGCCACGGATGCTTGGGCCATTTCGCAAATGCAATCACACGGCAATATGAATGTCACCAGTTGTGAGAAAGAACAGAAGAGAAATATGAGGATGTGAACAATATCCAATGGACCGACCATGTAATACTGTATATATGAATTGCTTGAACTAACATGTGGAAATGGTAATAATTCATAGCTTTTAATGAGATCTAGATGGTACAATGGTACACAATTATTTATGAGTATCAAGTGATGCAACATACAAATTAAATGGGTTTTCTTTTATTTAATCAAACATCAAAATTAAGGAAATTTAGAAGAGCAACTCGACAAAATAATGCAGTCTTGGAGAGTCTTGATGAACTCATTAATGTCTATTTTTTTAAAAAAAAAAAAGTTCTAATTAAAATTTAAATTTATATTACATGAAAACTTTGATTGGATCACATTTTCGCATTTTAAATATATTTCTATATTTCAAAAACTTTGTATTCCTCACATTTTTTTCACATATATTTTATAAAATATCGTTTTTTCATGAAACATTTCTCGTTTCTCAATTTGCTAACATTTTTGTTTCCATGCTACATAGATTTGAACTGATAACTTAATATTCTTATCTTTAGGGGCGAGCAAAAACTGGACCGAACCAAAAAAATTGACTAAACCGAGCTGGTTCGGTTCGGTTCGGTTTGATATTTTAATAAAATCGATTTATTCTGTTATAATTTGAAAAAAATTCGATTTTCAGTTCGGTTTTTTAGATAGAAAATCGAAAAAACTGAAATAACCAAAATAATAAATAAATCAAACTAATTTGAATCGAATCAGATTTAAAATACATGTAATTTTATTGAAACAAACCGAACCGAACAGAATTTTTTATAAGATCGGCTCGGTTCGGTTTGTAGACACATAAATTTCGGTTTAATCGGTTCGATTAATTCAATTTTTTCAAAAATTTCATTTCGGTTCGGTTCGATTATAAATATAAAAAATTTGGTTTATTAAAATTTGATAAAAAAACCGAACCGAACTGACCGAATGCTGACCCTACTTATCTTATCCATTCTTCTCGTATCATTGGCAATATTTATTTCAAATTTAAAAAGAATAAAAATTCTTGTAGTATCATTGGCAATATTGATTTTAAATTTAAAAAGAATAAAAATTCTTGTAGTATCATTGGCAATATTGATTTCAAATTTAAAAAGAATAAAAAGGATAAGAATGCAAAGATCCCAATTACAAAAGTAGGATGAAGAAGGGTATGCTGGAAAATATGGCCAGAACCAGAGTCAATTCAAGTTGGATTAGAGTAATTACAGAAATAAATTGGATTAGATTAGCCCAATCAATTGGCCAGCTAGGCCCTCTCAAAGAAATCTATTTATAGTGTACACCACCGTTGGCACTTGCACTAAAGAAAGAAGCAAAAGCAAAGGCAAAACAAAACCCCACTCAAGCAGTGGGCAAAATTCACTAAAAAAAGAGCCTCTCTTTCTCTCTATTTATCCTGTTTCAATTTTTGCACAGGAGTAAGTAATGGCAATGGCTAAGCTTGTCTGTGTCTTGCTTCTGGCTATCCTTTGCACTTCCATGGTTGCAACTCGGGTGAAGTTCATTTTTGCCTTGTAAACACAAATCCCATTTTCTCTACCATTTTTATGAAAGAATGGAACCTATATACCCATTACAAGAAAATTTTCTTGATCGAGTTTGTTTTCCTGAACTTTGTTGCAGGTCATGGCCAAAGATACCCAAAATCGCATTGACAGTGTAAGTTTTAGTTCCCTCTTGCCTTCCATCTGTGCAACTACAAATCCTGCAAATCACTTCACTAACTTCAATTTTTTAATTTCCAGGGCAATTATGGACATGGGAGTCTGAAGAACTCTCGTAAGTGACGGTATATCATATATGCTACCAAAATGAAAATTTTCCCAGATTATATTTTGGTATTTAATTATTTTCAGTACTTAGAAGCATAAAGAAACCGTTTCAGAGAATAAAAAAATATCGGCAAGTGCAGAGGAAATTGACAAATTCTGAAAATTGTATTATATTTTCTGGTGTCATGTTAACTAATGACATTTTATGATTTGTTCATTGGAACCAAATAACCAGAATGCCCATCACAGTGCTCAAGGAGATGTAGCAAGACACAGTACCACAAACCCTGCATGTTCTTCTGTCAAAAATGCTGTGCCTAGTGCCTATGTGTTCCCCCTGGCTACTATGGCAACAAAAACGTTTGCCCTTGCTACAACAACTGGAAGACCAAGCGTAGAGGACCCGAATGCCCTTAGATTTACCCTTCATCATTATAATTTAATTTGTTCTTCTTGTAGTACGGGAAACTGCATTAATTTATAATATGATGATGTGATTTCTTCCGTGTTTCCAGTGGCTGTTCCCTTTGGTCATTAACTCGGTGACCAACTAGAAATTACTGAATGGTTCCATTGGGTTAATAAGGTTTTGTAGACCCACAAATGAGGAGCCCATTGGCCGAATATGTGGCCCTTAAATATATATGAAATATCTAAGTGATTTTTTTTAATTAAAAGATAGTATTTCTCTGGTTCACTGTTGACACTTCCTCTAAAGCTTCTTGTAATCTCTAAGAGAGTACAAATAATTGAAATTCTTAATATAATTTATTTACATTTATCTTAAAGCATCTTACACTTTATACCTTACTCATTTATTTTTCATTTTTCATCTTCTGGGTGACAATTTGTGTCGGTGATCACATGGATCGTATTGTGGTAGTCTTAAAGGCTTCCATTGTAAGTTCAAATCTTTAAAGGATATTGATGTTGTGGTTTAATTTTTTTTTTTTTAACGTCTTACATAATAATATAAATATTTGATCATTAAATTATTAATTAATGAACATAAAATAATAGTGTTAAATTTAATATTTCAAGAAAATATATATTTATACTTTTAATTTCAATGATTAATATAAGTAAGCACTTGAGTTTGAAACTGATTTATATAAAATTTTCTTTTTCAATATTTTTTTAAAAAAAGATTAATCTAAATGATAAAACTAAAGTTATATATAATCAATCTTCTAAAAAGAAGAAGTTATATATAATCAAATTTGATTCTTGAATTCTATAGCCAAAGGTAAAAAAACAACTTTGGATTGCTACATGCCAATATAGCATGTGCATGCTTCATCTGGGAAGGAGATTAATCTTCACTGCTGCAAAAACTAAGTTGAAAACACTAAGAACTTGTGATAAAATAAAAAACAAAAGATTTTATTTCTAATCTTATTTGCTAATTTATCTTTCGTGAAAAAGATGAATAATTCAACGACAAAAACCTAAGCATCTTCTTCTCTAATATCTTAATTGTTATTATAGTGATCATATATAAGTATTAAATAGAGGAGATAACTCTTTTTATCCTACCTAAAAATTTGATTTCAACCCGCTTCAATAAAAATGATTTGAGACTGAATTAAGTTTGAAATTTGAAATAATTCTAACTCAAAAAATCTAAAAAAGATTCACTTTATTTAATATATTGACTTGTCCTATGTATGATTCTAAACTATTTGGCTAGAAAAAGATCTAAAATTGATTAATTTCAATTTTTTAAAATAATAGTAATGTATTATAAAAAATTAAAATTATGAATTATTTAACTTAATTCATCTATAATTCAAAATAATTTTGAACTAAACTCATATGATATTGATTTCATTTGACTTATTCTTAAGTGTAAATGAGATTTGATCTTAAACCATTTCAGAAATTCGTCCATGTAACTTTATCAATCAAGCTATTTGACTCTATACGACTAACAACACATATATTTGCATATAGTGAGAGTCTGGGAATTAGAATTCGTTTGGTACAGCATATTACAATCTCCAAAAAAATTTTAATATGAATAAAACTCCAAATTATTAGTCCTTTGGGTGGGGAAAATATGGGTCCAATAACAGTTATCGCAAATTATTTGACAAATAGTGGTGTGGGATAAGTAAATTCTGGATTCATCTCCATTATACATTGTGCACTCCAACTAAAACTCATCATTTCACTTAAAATTCAATTCTTACCATACCTGTACTTAGATATGGGCAACCATATATGTACTGAAAACAATTCTTTTATAACTTTCATTGTTTAAAGTTTTTTTTTTTTTTTTTTATTAAATTTTCTCTTTATTATTATAATTAAAATAAATTGAAATAATATTAGTTAATTCAATGTAAATTTTCTATTATTATTTAATTTGATTTAATTTTAATTTTAAAAATTTTATTTTTATATAAAAATTAAATAAGTTCACATTTTTTTAAAATAAATAAACCTGATAATTTAAAAACTTAAAATAAACACCAAAATTAAAATAAAAAATACTTATAAATCAATAACAATGTACTTAAAATAAGAAACAATATACATATAGAATAACACCAATATACTTATAAAACAATAATGGTGTACCTTCAATAAAAAAAATAATGTATTTTCAATTAAAAAATAATGTATGTACCTAAAGTACAATACCAATATACTTACAATACAAAGACAGTATACTTTTTTTTTTATAATATTTATATACTTTTATATTAAATGTTATATATTATGATTTCAAATTATACGTTACGATTTCAAATTAATAGACCTTTTTTTTTCACATTAATGTATCTATAACACAATATAAATGTGTCTAATAATGTATTGATAATACAATACAAATGTGTCTAGATGTTTGAAAAATGTATCTCAATAAAAAAATAATAGATCTAAAGTAGTAACAATATTTATGATAAAAATATTTATTAAAAATATTATTACAATTATAAAATTATAAATGATATTTATATAATATAATTATATAAATTATATAAATATTTATATATAGAATATAAATTATATAATTATATAATGTATTAATATAGTTATATATAATATACAAAAATTTCATTTGTAAATAAAATAAAATAAGAAAAACAAAAGTGCACAGCTTTCTTTTTCATCATCCCACATGCCATGAAAATCAGTTATGAAACAAATAGTAAAAATACAAAAAAATTTTGCATTTTAAACACCTGAACCACCAAGTTTCATGTTCCTAGATCCACGATATAAATTGCGATAGTGGGTGAAGCCTTGTTTCCCGGTGATCCAACTTTTTTCCCACATATATAGTCCAGAACTGTTGGGCTCCTCTTTAGCGTTACTTAGCCCAATGTCGCAGGGAATTTTAAGTTCATTTGTCCCTTTAATTGCTCAAATAAAAATTCATTTTGTGGATAACAACTTTTGCTTGACAACCATTTCAATTAGATATCATTCATAAAGCATAATATTTTTTTTTCATTTATATTTTTATGCTATTTAAAAATATAAATAAATACCTAAGATATTTTTGTTGAACTAAAGTGCCTAACTTTGATTGTGTAAAGTGAGCATGATAGAAAGAGTGGTTATAATCAAGCAAAGGTCTTAATCAACCTCTATATCCATCTTTAAATTAATCAAAATTAAGCACCTGCCTTTGGTTTTCTTTATTTTTTTCTTGTATTTAAGCAAAATAAGTGAATTTACACTTTTTTTTTTGTAAGGACCCTTTTTTTTTTTTGCCCTAGGCAATGCAATATTTTTTTTTATTTATTTTTATATTTTATACAAACATGTTTTGATTAATGGGTTTTTTTTATATTTTATACATACTTTTTGGGGAATGGGAGAGGCTAACTTTCTTGCTTTGGCTGCTTGCTTCTACAATACAAGTTAGAAAAACCAAATAATTTATTGTGATAATTCAAAAAAGTCACGATATGGCATGACAAAAGTGTTCTCTATCTGCTCTTTTAGATTCATTATGTCATGTCTCATCGACCCACAAGACCCATTACATGTAGTATTACTAATTCTGTAAAATTATGTTGAACCCTCTACTAATTACAAACACTATTATAAATTAGTAATTAAATTAATAAAACTATCAGGTTCAAGAAGCAAGTTACTAAATATTTTTCAGAATAAATTAAAAAATATTTGAGTCGGTAGAAAAATTAATTTTAAGATTAATGATCATTTGAATATTTATTTTTTTAATTTTTAATTTAATATAAAATTTATCAGTTCAATATTTTAAAATTTTGATTAAAAATTTGAATGTCAATACTTAAATATTTAAATTTAATAATTTAATTATCCTAAACTCTTAAAAATTTTAATTTTAATTCTATCTAGACGAGCTAATTAACTTTTATTTTTTAAAATTCATATTCTAAATTCAAAGCAAGTAATGAAATTCAAATTTATTTTTTCAGCCTACTTGACTTATATTATAAGTTGTGAATTCCAATTCTATTGAAAAATTAAATACATAATATATATGTCGATCATCAAAGACTTTGATATTATTCAGACATGCCTACCACCGAGTGCTGCAAAGTCTGGAAAGGTGCTTGCCGGCAATGAAATCTGAAAAAACCTCGTTGATCTTGATCAGGTCGTCTTTCTTGCAAATTCTCATCGACCCAGTTTAGCAGTTTTTACATCTTATCATACCCAGGTGATAAAGATTTGATCTTTATAGTTGATTCACTCTGGTTTTTCACTTGTTTATTTGCTCAACTATCCATAAATAAAAACGCAAAAAAGAAAAGAAATAACCCTTTTTGAGCTGAGAAATACGGTTTTTACTTTAGTGTACTATTATCAACTTGGTTTTCAGAGATATTAGTTGCTTTGATAGCTCAAAGTAGGGGAGAAGCTTTTGTCTTTTTTTTTTTTTTTCTCTCGGGAGACTCATAAATGATAAGTTCAGAAAATACAGGCATTGAATTAATTCACAATAAGAGGAAAAATTTTATGTTTTTTCTTTCAAAAGGAGTTGAAGGATGGTTGGAGTTTTTAGCATATTATTTTGCAGATGATTTCTTGAAAATTTTTTGAACACCCATTAGGGCTTAAGGACAGAGTTTGGGGTTTAAATCCTCTTTTTGCAAGTAATTGTGGAAACAAAACCCTTTTTGTTATTGAGCAGAAATTAAGACTTCCTTTTCAAGCGATGACACTGTACATTGATGCATTTGGAAGCTAAGAACCATATGACTTGGGCACATTACATGAGAGGAATCCTTACTGTACCTGTTCTTTTTCGTGGAAGTAACTTTGATTCCTTTCCTTCACTTTGCGGAATACCTATCCGGTTCTGCTAAATCGAAGAAAGTTTGTTTCTCAAATTTCACCAATGTCTGAGAAAAGTAGGCTTCCCTCAAGGTTTCTTTTCTTTTTTATTCCAATTTCTATGCTCCTTTTAATTATTTCGTCAATGTCCCTTCTCCAACTTGGTTGTACTTCTCTACTACCTAGATCTGTCTTCAAGCTAATTCTTGTTAATAGTACATCAGTTTACTTGAAATCCAATGTCAAAAGTGAACCGGCTAAAATTCCCTTCTTCTCTTCCATGCCATCACAAATTGATACTAAATCATCAATGAGAAGTGGAAAGGTGAATTGTTCAAATTCCAGAAAGGCTGCTTCTGGAAAGCGCAGAAAGAAAATCTGCGACCCAAATGAGGCTCTCATACGAGTATATATGTATGACTTGCCTCCTGAATTTCACTTTGGGCTATTGGGTTGGAAGGGAAAAGCAAATCAAACATCGCCAAATGTTGATAACCTTAACCGTATCCCAGCATATCCAGATGGGTTGAACTTACAGCACAGTATGGAGTACTGGCTGACCCTTGATCTTCTAGCATCAAAAACACTGAAGGGGGTCAGAACTTGCACTGCAGTTAGAGTGAAGAATTCTAGTCTAGCAGATATAGTTTTTGTGCCATTTTTCTCATCTCTGAGTTGCAATCGATACTCTAAGCTTCATGGAAAGGAGAAAGTTAGTGTGAACAAGCTTTTACAGGGTAGGTTGGTAGAATTTTTGATGGGTCAGGATGAATGGAAGCGATTTGAAGGAAGGGATCATTTGATTGTAGCACATCATCCAAATAACATGTTAGATGCCAGAAAAATGCTGGGCTCTGCGATTTTTGTGCTTGCTGATTTTGGGAGGTACCCTGTTGAAATCGCTAATCTTCAAAAGGATGTAATTGCTCCTTATCAGCATGTCGTGAGAACCATTCCATGCAGCGAATCAGCTCGGTTTGAAGAGCGTCCCATATTAGTGTTTTCCAAGGAGCAATATATAGAAAGGATGTAAGTCTCTCTCTCTCTCTCTGCCTTTTTCCAGAGCTGTGCAAGTGTTCATCATGTGATAGCTGTGGAACTGGTATTTATTACCAAAAAGTCTAGGCTGATCAATGGCATTAGTGCTCAAATTGTCACAATTCTAAGGTGATTCTGAATTTCTAAATGCTGCTGACATGAACTGTATGGTTATTTTTTCCTATTAGATGTTAATGGAATGGAGGACACGGTTTTCCATATGTTCTTCAAAGGTCTGGATATCATCTTAACATGAGTATCTATGCCGAAGTACTTCAATTCTTGGCCATGTAGGATAGTATCATCCTAGATCACATGTTCAGTATCATCCCATTGACGCAAAAATATGATCTGGAAGAGTCTCTTTGAAGTTCCTTCTTTCAACTGGGCCAAAATATACATCTATTGATACATCCGATGGAAGATGATTAGTAGGTTGTTGCATTCTTGAGTTTTAACTTCAGTTGGTAATTACAATCGAAATGGTGATTAATGTTGCTACTGTGAACCATTGAAAGAGGGAACTGCCACAAAATTTCATGAATTATTACAAATTTTCACAGGTAGTCAAATCTCAATGCTATTGATCATGATTTTTTAAAAAAAATTCTACAAGTATACAACATAGATACCAAAATTTCTAATAATATAGGTTTCCAATGCAAATTCAATGCATTGGTACATTATTTTTTACATGTTCTACTGGTTTTCAGTAAGAACTTCCTATATTTATGTTCTGAAACACATTTGCCTCACTACATTGATTAATTCGAGTCTCGATTTGATTTCTTTTCATTTCAGGGAGGAGCCATTCGCCAAGAACTGTATTACCTTCTAAAAGATGAGAAAGATGTACATTTCACATTTGGAACTATTCGAGGGAATGGGATCAACATGGCTGGCCAAGGGATGGCCTCATCCAAGTTCTGCCTAAATATTGCTGGCGATACCCCTTCCTCAAATCGCCTCTTTGATGCCATTGTGAGTCATTGTGTTCCTGTAATAATAAGTGATAACATTGAGCTACCATTTGAAGATGTCTTGGACTACTCAGAATTTAGTGTATTTGTGCCTGCATCGGATGCTGTTAAAAAAGGCTACCTACTGAATCTTCTCAGAAGCGTTGAGGGAGACAAGTGGACTCTGATGTGGGAAAGATTAAAAGAAATTGCATCACACTTTGAATATCAATATCCCTCATTGCCTGGTGATGCTGTGGATATGATTTGGAAGGCTGTATCGTGTAAGAAATCTTTGGTGCAATTCACATTTAACAGGAAGAACAGATATCGCAGATTGGAGGTTCAGTAATTGAAATGAAGAACATCCCACTGGAAAAACTTCAATACATTTCTTGGTCTTGCAAGCAGAGTCGGATTATTTTTTGCGGGGCTACAGGTTTATGGATAACATACAAGCTTAGGCTTTTTCAGAAAAATTATATCAGTGAATAATCAATTTTGCTGCTGATTTTTCATTCTGTTTTAGGATTCTGACATCTTTCAATGTTACCCTCAAGAACGGAAGGAAAGAAAAAAAAAAAAAAAACTTTTTCCCCTTGTTAATTAGGCTCCCATTGGTTTTGAATTCTTACTCAGTGCCACTGTAAAGAATTCATTGCTATGCTGGCTCTACTTTATTTATATCCCCTAGGCTTTCAAGTTTTCCCAGCTCCAAGCCATATAACTTCTCATTTATTTCTCAAGAGTATGGAGTATTTTATGACCAAAAAAGGGCTAATTGTATTATATGTCTTGAATTTTTCACCTCTCTTATTCAAGCCCTACTCAGGAATAGATTTATTTGTCAATCTTCTTTATAAGAGGAAGATTCTCTTTAGTAAAGTTTTGTCGATAGACAAAATTTCCTTTTTATGAATGAGCGAACTTGATTCATATTCACTACCCTTTTTTTTTTTTGAGGCAAACTAGAAATATTATCAAAGATAAGAAAGAAGAGCATTCACAATCCATGAAGGCGAAGTATCAAACTACACCCCAGAATCTGACATAAAACCCTCCCACCCTCCTAGCCATATAATGGGCAGAAGAGTTCGCAGATCTGCGGACACAAGAAAATTCCAGCTCAGGAATTGTACCAGCTAAAATTTTACAGTCTTCGATAATCAAACCAAAGTCATCACCACTAGTACCCGGACTCTCTAGTGCTTTGATAAACCGGCTGCACATGCATTTCAACAATGATTCTTGAAAGATTATCCAACTTAACACCTCTCTAACCCCCAACGCCTCTGCTTCCGTAGCTTCATGATTGCCACCAGTGCAGGAGTAACCCACCCGGCACACGCAAGTCTCCTCTGCTGTCTCTGATGACCCATCCAAAGTTGGTCTTCCTCTCTTGCTTGAAAGTTGCCGCATCAACGTTGGCCTTAAGCCACCCCTCCTTCGGCTTTTACAAATTGAGCACCATGGCCGGCTGAATCTCATTAATGACACCTCCCTTTTTGCTTTTCCTCGCCTCCTGCCATTAATAAAAGAAATTTCTGGCCAAGCCCACCACATTCTTCACCCTTCCGATCCTCCCATTCCAAACTATATCATTGCGATTCCTCCATAGACTCCAACAAGCAACCATAGTTAGATTACAGAAATCATCCACGTGATTATGAAATAACTGCAAGACCCACTCTAGAAAAGTGCTCACGGACCCTACACGTAGAAAATTTATCATAGCCCAACACTCTAGCAAAAACACATTCAATAAAGATGTGGAGCGTAGATTCAATAGCGCTATGACAAACCTGACAAATCGGGCTAACCTCAACATGTCTAGACCGAAGAGCATCAATCGTAGGGAGGACACCAATTTTAGCACGCCATGTAACATTCTTGATTTTGGCTGGGATATTAGATCTCCACAATTGCTTCCAAAAACCTGAAATTGCATCCTAAGAGGACAGGTTCAGTTGCATCATTCTATAACAACTCTTAACAGAGAAAGTTCCTTTCTTCTCCATCCAAAACCAAGAGTCCACAGTATTCCTAGCAAAGGAATTTTCCAAATCAAGTTGGCATCTCTATCGTTAAACACTTCCCTAATCAAATCTTTATTCCATTCCAACCTTCGAGGAATCATTAAACTCGAAACCAAGCTCACACCTAAGTTCTCACTCAACACGAAAGTGACCCACCCATTATTTCAGTCTAGCAGCCAAGGATCTGTAGTGATGCATGTATTAAAACCATTCCCAATTCGAATTCTACTACCCTGAAGCACCAAATGTTTGGTCGCCATAATAATCCAGATGAAACTTGGGTTCGCACCTGATTCTACTTTCTGAAAGGAAGAATTACGAAAGTATCTTGCCTTAAAAATTTTTGATACCATAGAATTAGGTCTTATGAGTAACTGCTACCTCTGTTTGGCCAACATAGACAGGTTGAAGTCTCGAATCTTTTTAAACA
This sequence comes from Omphalea diandra, assembly GCA_949677035.1. Taxonomy (NCBI): domain Eukaryota; kingdom Viridiplantae; phylum Streptophyta; class Magnoliopsida; order Malpighiales; family Euphorbiaceae; genus Omphalea; species Omphalea diandra. Next base: position 16,744 of record CATIWR010107856.1, read on the forward strand.
TCATCCTTCTGAGGTTCTTTGGTTTACAAAGCAACTCCCACCTCATCCAATTAATACCTCTCCCGCCCATCTTATTCGAACCCCGCCAAAAACTATTTAGAATTTTTTCGATATCCTTGTATAAATTAGTAGGCAACAAAAACACACTCATCGCATAATTTGGCACCGCAACCGACTTAATTAAGATTTCCTTCCTAGCTCTAGAGAGCATCTTCTTATTCTAACCTTGAATCTTGCTGCAAACTGTCTCTCACATATTGAAAAACTTCCCTTTTTCTCCTACCTATCTGAAAAGGTAACCCAAGATAAAAACCATGATCTTGTGCCCCCCCGCACGCCCAGAATAGCACAAATCTGATTTCTTGTAGCCTCCTAAACATTAACACTATAACAGATTAAAGATTTGTTAAAGTTAATCAGTCACCCCGAACCTGCCTTCACTACATTCACTTCCGCAGTCGTTGCCTTGAAGAAAAGAGAGCAATCGTCTACGAAGAAAAGGCGTGTTGCTAGAGGAGCACCTTTCGCCACAACACAATCATGAAGCAAACCACCTCTTTCTTGCTTGCGAAGTAGAGAATTCAAACCTTCTGCACAGATAATGAATAAGTACGGCGACGGGCTAATTTTCAAAGTAATGTAAAAAAAAAAAAAAAAAAAAAAAGGAAAATAGTATTAATTAAAAAATATTTATTAAAATAAGGCAATTTAGAAAATAATTGAGGAAATGGAGCGGTCAAACAGTTGCGTCCGCCAGTTAAACCGGCGGACGTTACTGTTAACGATAATTTTTTTTTTTTTTAATGCTACGTCCTCTAGTATAACTGGCGGACGTAGCAGGCTCTGCAAGGCCGCCTTTTGCAGGCTGCCTTGCACTGAATGCTATATAAGTATATTATTAAAATATTATATAATAATTTTATTATTTTATTATAATATAATATAATAAAATTATTATATATTTTAAGATATAATATAATAATAAAATGTATAAAA
>CATIWR010107881.1:0-18672 GCA_949677035.1 Omphalea diandra
TTGATTATGTTATAAGAATTTGATTATTGTTTTTATTCACAGAGTTGCGACTCACCAAATTGCACTTATATTTTTCAGATACCGAAGAATAGGGATTGGACACTTTGGTGCTTAGAATTTTGCATTGAGACACATGGACCATAGGACATCAGCTGAATTCCAACTCTCTCTCTCTTTATGTCATGTACATACATTTAGATAAGAACTAGTTATAGTCACTAGTCTTAACATTAGATAACATATATGTACATTAAATACATGTTTGATTGTGTATGTATGATGAATAAAACCTTTATGCATATGTATGTTGGACATGAATGCTATGAGTTTTGTAAATGGAAATGGTAGTTACAAAAAGAGTTGATGATTGAGGGGTCCATAATCCTTAACTTATATTTGGTTATCACTTCAACACATGTTGTGTATCTTCAATGCCCGTTGAAATGCCACAACACCCGTTGGCATTGAATGCTTAGAGTTTTTCCAAAAACAATTCATTTCAAAACCTTTGATCAATAAATTGATGTACCTGTAAGATCTTTCACACAAACTAAAATAGAAGTGTGTTTTTAAATGTGTTTGTAATCATCAAAACAAGCTTAGTTTATAAAAACTCCCAAGATAGATCAAACAGTCTAACATTCTTTTATGATGACAAATAATCTATAAAGGGTTAATAATCCTTGCAAGAAATGTATGTAATTGATCATTTGTAACATCCTCATCCATATTCATTAGCATTAACACTTGAATATCTTCATTGCATAAATGATATGAAATTCCACATGAACATAGGCATTAGATAAATGGTCATTTAGACATGTGAATTGGATAAGGACGACGATGACACTTGCACCATTGCATTTGGGACACTTGAACATATATGTAATGTTTGTATAGTTGCATGGAAAATTATCTTATGTTATGTGCATGTTATATTATCATAAATAATGGTATTAGAGAGCTTATTTAAAAGTATAAGGAGCATATAGGGATTAAAAGATGGATGGAGGTGCTAAAGGAGTGAAGAAGAAAGACTAAAAGAGGAAAGTGAACTTCCAACCAATAGGAATGCAATACCATGATTTTGTCTTGTTACAATAGGTTTACAAGTGGAATTTTTAACCCTTTCGAATCAGAATATAGAACTTAGATGCGATATATAGTAGAAGAAAGACAGAGCTAAGGAAGAAAGAAAGAAAGGAAGAAGAAGAAGAAGAAGAAGACGAAGAAGTGTGAGCTGCCTAGGAAAGAATCCTAATGTTTTCTAATTATGGGACAATAGGTAAGCTAATTTATCTTCTTCTTAAATGAAACTAACCCCTCATGACATGTTAATCATGCATGGTTAGTGAGAATTATGGAGTAATTGAGGTAGAGCTCTTGGATGGAAGTTGAAAATCAAGAGAACAAGTGCTGATTGTGTTGGATTTTGCTGTTAAAACAGGATTTTGTACCCATGATTTCATAACCCTAGAAGAGGAATTAGGAAAAGTGCAAAATATGAAAGTTGCCTCATCTAAATTCATATGAAACAGTTTTGCTTGATTTGGTGTGTGTGAGGAGTTATGGCTTCTTCATTAGGGCTGGTTCACAACCAACCGAAATTACCTCAGTCTTTCTGTTTTCTTATATTGTGATGGTCTTATGTTCTGATTTTGACAAAGTGTAAAACATGAAACTTATAGGATTATATCCCCTATAAATACCTATAAATCAGTTTGGATTGATTTGTTGTGTGAAAAGAGATATGGCTCATTGATAGTGACTGACCCTGTGCCCAGATGAAACCTTACCCTATCTTTTAATTTTGTTTTCTAATAATTTGATGGCCATAGATTCATAATTTGATGATGGTACAAACTTGAAAGTTGAATGTTTATGTCTTATCTACTTACCTGTAAAATATTTTTGCCAAATCTAGCATGGTTGTTGAGATATTGTCCCTTCATCATGACTATTTGTCAACATGTTACAAACCTGTTCACCTTGAGATTGGTCCTTTGTTTTGGTGACCTTATAGACTGAATTAGACAATGAGTAAAACATGAAAAATGTTCCTTTATATATTTTTTAACTGATGGTAGATTATTATTGCAATTGGATTTGTGTAATTTGAGATACACCTAAGAAGGTGTGACCTACTCAGACTGAGATGACATTAAAATAGAGCAAAATTCAAAAATTCACCCTATTTTTTGTGTATTTTATATTGACTTGAAATTTGAATATATTGTATCATTATGTGTCTAGTTTATTTGGAAAAAAATAATCAAGCCATTTGGATGAGTTTATCTAGAGTTATTTCTGTGAGAACATAGCAAGCTCAAGCTGCCATATAAGAAAAATATGCATAAACACTAAGTCCACTTGCATGGATCATGCCATAGGTGCATATCAAGCATTCATAATCATTTTGACATACTTATAACCATGCATGTATCAAATTTTAGGATCTCAAAACTTTGAGGAAGCCCTAGAGAGAGAACCAAACCATGAAGGTTGGTCACATCAAAAGGTGAGTAAAAACCATAATTAGATTCAATGTATGTGTGATTGATAATTTTATGATATGATTATGTCCTATTACATGCATATATGATTGAATTGTTACATTTTACATGTGAATACAAGTCCAGTAAGAATCATATGCTCTTAATGATTACTTGGTATACCATTTGTGAATGAGCACTTGCACATGGAACTAAAAGGATGTTGTGACTAGCTTGTCAAACACTTGCAAATCACGTGGAAGATGGACCGATAGGTCCCATTGACATATGTTATTGATCAAATGATTCACTTGTTATATGCTAGCTAGTAAAATCAAATGTCACTTGAGTGTTTGCCTTGCATGGTTACGACAAAAATTAATCTATTGCATTTGCATAGCCAAATGTTATACTTGTAATGTATCCTGATGATATTTGATTATTGGTTATGGCATAAGAATATGATTATTGTTTTTATTCATTGAGTCATGACTCGCCAAATTGCAATTATATTTTTCAGATACCAAAGAATAGGGATTGGACACTTTGGTGCTTAGAGTTTTGCATTGAGACACATGAACCACAGGTCGCCGGCTGAATTCCAACTCTCTCTCTCATTGTGTCATGTATATACATTTAGACAAGAACTAGTTTATAGTCACTAGCCTTGAAATTAGTTAACATATATGTACATTACATACATGTTTGATTGTGTATGTATGATGAATAAAACTTTATGCATATGTATTTTGGACATGAATGTTGTAAGTTTTGTAAATGAAAATGGTCATTACATCATTAGCTCCCCCTTAGTTTCATTAATTATGCAGTATTAAAACAAAGTTAAATATGGCAAGCTTTTGTAAAATGAGATCATACAAACTAAGTTATAACATGATTTAACTTGGCATTAACTCATTCTAGATTCTTGCATTTTGTTTTCACTCCCCTTTGCTCTCATAATCACTTTATATCTCATGCTTGGTTATTTCTCCCCCTTTTGTCATTATAAAAAAAAAAAAGAGCAGATAAATAATAAAGATAACTCAAGTAAGAACAAATAATTATTAAAAAAATATTTATATTGATTGAAAAGATGTTATCCCATACATCAACATTTTAAAAAGTAAAAGATAAGACAAATGAAAAAATGAGAGAATATGCACATAAAGATGAATGAGGGTGAAGGTCCTAAAGATTTGTTCTAAGGGTTATCCTTAGGCTCAGCTATTGTCTTTAATTCTGTTGGGGTAGTTGGTGCTCCAGGTTGCAAGTTTAGTTATTCAGCTATCCAATCAAGGGTTTGGTTGACATCCTTCATATCCCTTTGAAGTCTTTGAACCTTTTGATGAAGGAAGATGAAGGAGGATTCAACCTTTTGAATATAATTCACAATTGTGGCAAGTTGGGTAAGAACCTTCTTCTCAAATTTTGTGAGAGCAGTAGTAGAAGCAGTAGCAGTAACAAAAGCAAGAGTACGCGCACTTGTACCTATCTCTTTCATAGTAGTAATGCCTACTCAAATGGCTTCCATAACTTCATCATCATTTAGGTCTAGTCCAGGGGCTTTTCCTTCCTCTGGAATTCTCTTTATCAGACCTGAATTAAGCCTTTAAAAAATCATATACTTAGTAATATTTTTTCACTAATAGACTTATTGTGTGGCAGTTTCTCTAACTTAATGTTCCTTGCTTCAAGTTCCTCTTCAGTTGAGGGTATGGTCTTTACAAATTAGCAATTTTAGTGAAGTAATGCCCCACCACAAACTCATTTGCCTTGTCCACTTGATTGCCAATTCTTTGCACTAAGAGCAGTGGAGTGTTTATCCTCTATTTGTTCTTCATGCACTCAAGATAAAAGAGATCAGTAATGGTGCAATTACCATTTGATTGGGCTCTGCCATTGATGTTCTAAGTTATAAACTGATGTGTGATCCTCAAGGCTTAGCTTTTAATCTTTGATGCCTTGCTATTATTACTGTTGTAGTTGTTTTTCTCATCTATGATAGATTTCCATAATTAGTTCACATCCACTTTGAAAGTGTGATGGATTTCCATAATTAGTTCACATCCACTTTGAAAGTGGGGATGCCCTGTTATTCTAGTAGTAGAAGCACCAAAACATTTAGCCAACTCACTTGGTCTTAAAGTGTACTTCTTTCTAAAAAATCAAAATTTGATGGTCGCCTCTTATGCATATGCATGACAATCTCCTCTTAGAACCTCTAGAGTAGTCAAGAACTCAATTGTTAGCTCCATATAGGTTGGCTCCTTGATGTGATAGAAAAGTTCCCACCCTATCCCTGTCATTAGCTCATCTACTTTCTCTGTCAATCCATACCTTTGAATATCTGACCATTCAAAGAATTTGCCTCTTCCTAAATGTTTCTTAAAAAGCTTTAAAGCTAATTCTTTTTCCTTGTTCATCTTAAGATGGAATTTCTGGACAATGAGTGGATGTTACTTTGTTTCTATTTCTTCTCCCTTCCCCTTTGATTCTAGAACTACCTTAGCCTTCTTTGAGGATTGAGGAGCAGATGAAGGTTCACTAGACCTTTTCTTCTATTGAGCAATCATCAAGACCAGGTTTTCTTCAGTTTTTGAACTTGAGTAGGAGGGTTGAGGGTTTTTCCTAGCAGGTTGTTTATACCTTTTGGTTGTTTCATTTGTGGGTGTCATTGGGTTAGGTTTTTGATAAATGGTGCAAGTGACAAACACAGAAAATAGCAAAAGCAAGGAGATATATATATATATATATATATATATATATATATATGTAAAGAGAGAGAGAGAGAGAGAGAGAGAGAGAGAGAAAGAAAGAGCAAAAGCACAAAGAAAGCTAAAGTAAAATAACTTAGGTTTTTAGTGTAGGAGCTTGAGAAGGTTCTTATTTGTTTAAAAAAAATATAACTATTGAAAGTGTTCAATGACTGTTATAAATGAAACAACAGCTGTTGGACATTAATGTAAGCTACAATAAGCATATGTTCTTCATTCAATGATGGTTGTTGCTTACAACACTCATTAGGTGAAGAACAATGGCCATTGGAAATGTACAATGATCGTGGGGTATGCAAAAACATAGATTGCAAATTACAAACAACACAAGAGTCACTGGAAAATTCACAACAGTCATTGGCCATGTTTTCCAAGGCAAAAATAAACACTTTCAAAACTAAGTTAATGTAGATTATTAATCCAACTCAATGATATGGTCATGAATTCAATTAACAAAGGGACATTTGATCAAGACATGACATAATTAAAATCTTTAGCTTATAAAATCTAAAGATTTTAATTGACATCAATTCACATAATACTTCATCAATCAATCAATAAAGATTATGCATGAATTAACAAGGATGAAAGAAAAGAACCTGTTGATGTTAACTCAATGTACCTTCATCAATCATTCCAAGTTCTCTTCTAATGAATTACATTCTTTCGTCACAAAGAGGTTTAGTAAAAATATTTGTCAATTGATGGCTAGTATCAATAATTCTAACACAATATCACCATTATTAACATGATCCCTTAGAAAGTGATGTCTTATATCTATATGCTTACTCCTAAAATGTTGAATGGGATTTCTAGATAAGTTGATGGCATTAGTGTTATCACATTTGATGGCCACCTGATTTACAATAATCTTGTAGTTAAGAAGTTGTTGCTTCATCCATAGGATTTAAGCACAACAAAAACCTACTGCCATATACTCAACTTCAGCTATAGACAAAGCAATTGAATTTTGCTTTTTGCTACTCTAAGACACTAAACATTCACCTAGTAATTGACATTTGCCTGAAGTGTTTTTTTATCTAAGGTACACTTAGTAAAATTAACATCTAAAAATGTATTTAATTCAAATAAAGAACACTTAGGATACCAGAGTCCTAAGTTGAGACTACCATTAAGATATTTGAGTATGTGTTTTACAACATGCAAGTCAGACTCCTTCAGATTAAAGTGATATCTTGTACATAAGCGTACACTAAACATGATATCAGACCTAGATGTAATAAGATAGAGAGGACTACTAATCATACCTCTATACAACTTTTGATCCACAACCTCACCATATTCATTTGTGCTTAGTTTGATGTTGGTGCTCATTAGAGTTTTACAAAGTTTATTGTTCTCCATGCCAAATCTTTTGATTAGTTATCTGGTGTATTTGGCTTAGTTGATAAAGATTCCTTCTTTTCTTCTTTGATTTGCAATTAAGAAAGAACTTCAATCTCCTAAAGAACTTGAGTTCTCCTATCATACTCATCTCAAATTCATTTTTCATTACTTTGAAGAAATCTTCAAACAAGCAAACATTAGTGGCACCAAAAATAATATTATCTACATATATTTGCACAAGCAATAAGTCTTCATTCCTCTATTTAGAAAAGAGTATTGTGTCTATCAATCCTTTAGAAAACCCTTTCTTTATAAGAAAGTTGCTTAACCTTTCATACCAAGCTCTTGGAGCTTACTTCAAGCCATATAAGGCTTTGGTGAGCTTGAACACATGGTTAGGAAAGCAATGACTTTCAAAACTAGGGGATTGTTCAACATACACTTCTTCATCAATGTAGCCATTGAGGAAAGCACTATTGACATCCATTTGATATAATTAAAATTCATATGAGGAGCAAATGCAAGTAAAATCCTAATGGCCTCCAACTTTGCAATAGATGCAAAAGTTTCATAAAAATCAATCCCCTCTTCTTGGATATAGCTTTTGGCTACTAACCAAGCCTTATTTCTAACTATGGTTCCATGCTCATCTAGCTTATTCCTAAAGACCCATTTGGTTCCAATAATGGAATGTCTTTGAGGTTTAGGAACTAAGGTCCATACTTTGTTTCTTTCAAACTAATTGAGTTCATCTTGCATAACAAGAACCTAATACTCATCTTTTATGGCCTCAACTAAGGTCTAATGCTTATCTTGCATAACAAGAACCCAAGCAAGATTGTTACATGCATTTCTAAATAATGATCTAGTTGTTACCCAATTTGATAGATCACCTATGATGAGATCTCTTGGATGATCTTTCTTGAAAACCTAATCCTTTTCTAACTGAGTTTGTCCTTCATTTGGAGTAGGAAGAGATTGATCACAATTTTCCTCACTCCTTACTTCTAATGGCTTGTCCTTCAATATTCAGCTCACTCATGGGACCTATAAGATCATCAACATCTTCTTCTTTTTCTTAAAAAAGTGGGAGTAGGTTCATTAAAAACAACAATCATAGACTCTTTAAAAATAAGAGTTCTCTTATTGAAGACTCTATACCCTATGCTAGTTGTAGAGTATCTAAGGAAAATTCCTTCATCGAATTTGCAATCAAATTTTTTAAGGTTATCTTTAGTGTTTAGAATAAAACACCTGCAACCAAAGACTCTAAAATATGTAATCTTGGGTTTCCTATTGTTTTATAACTCATAGGGTGTTTTCTTCAATAAGGGTCTGACCAATACTCTATTTAACACATGAAAAAAATGAATTTACAACTTCAACCTAGAACTATTTAGGAAGAATGTATTCATTCAACATCATCCTAGCAATTTCTTAAAGAGTTCTACTCTTCCTTTCTACTACACCATTTTGTTGTGGTGTTTTAGGAGTAGAGAAGTTATGTGAGATACCATACTTAGAACAAAAGGTATGGAATTTTACATTTTCAAACTCTCTTTCACGGTCACTTCTAATATAAGAGATCTTCAAATCCTTTTGATTTTGAATTCTCTTAGCAAAGGTCTTAAAGGCATCAAAACAAGAATCCTTGTGAGGAAGGAACAACACCTAAGCATACCTAGAGTAATTATCTACAATGACAAATGCATAATGCATGCCTCCCAAGCTAGATACTCTAGTGGGTCCAAATAAGTCCATGTAAAGCAAGTGCAAGGGTCTAGATGAACTTACTATGTTCTTGACTTTGAATGAAGATTTTACCTATTTTCCTTTTTGACATGCTTTACAAACTCTTTCCTTTACAAACTTTATTTCAAGTAGTCCTTCAACCAAGTTTTTCACTTTCAGCTTATTAAAGAGTTCCACTCTTGTATGTCCTAGCTTTATGTGTTTGGTCTTTCCTTTATCCACTATAAATACTAGACGCTTAGCACCATTGTTAATAAGAGAATTTAAATCAATCACATAAATGTTACAAATTCTCCTACCAATGAATAAGATTTTGTTGTCACTCATTCTTGACACATAGCAGGCTTGTGGTTCAAACATAACTCTGAGACCTTTGTCATAGAGCTAACTTACATTCAATAGATTATGTTTGAGTCCATCAATAAGAAAAACTTTATCTAGATTAGGTGAATCAACATCCTTACCAACTTTACCTATGCTAATGATTTTGGCTTTCCCATTGTCTCCAAATGATACATTACCAAGTCCTTCAGATTTCTCTAGTTGCGTGAAGAACTCTTTTTCTCCTGTTATAGGCTTTGAACATCCACTATCTAGATACCCCTCTTACTTTCCAACTTAGGATTTCAAGCACATCTATAAAACAAAAAGGATCAAGTCTTAGGTACTTAAATTTTCTTAGGTCCTAGAAGGTCAGTTCTAGCCATATGCTCATTATACCTTCTAGTAAGGTAATGATAGGCAATGTGGCCATAAACACCACAACAGAATCACTCACCATTAAAATGCACTAGTGTCCCATTTCTAGATAAAGCATGCACATAGTGCTTATGAGGTTTGTAACTTCTCTGAGCTAATTGTCTAAGAGTGTTTCTCATGTGATGTGTTCTCATGTAAGGTGTAAACCTCAATGCATGAGTATGCCAATTTATGTACCTCTAGAGACTTTGCCTCTTAAGCTTGTAAGAGTAATACATATAGGCATAGTTAGCTCTAGAAGGAACATGGCTCAATTGTGTGTGAGTGGACTGAGACATAACCTTCATGTCATTGTTCTTGGCATGTCCTCTTATGAAAACTTTAGGCATTCTTATAGGTTTAGGCATGCTAACTTCCTTAGCCTTGACAAAGACTGTCTTGGAAGTAGAAGAAGCAGTAGAAGTAAAAGCATTATATCCTAATCCATGTTTTATGGATGGGTTCCTTTGAACTTCAAGGATGGAGTCTAGCTTCTCCTTTCCTTTAGTAAATTTACTGAGATTATCCCTAAGCTTAGAGTTCTCAATAGCTAGAGACTCAACCTCCTTAGCCAAGGTCTTTTGACTCTTAGCACAATCCTTTAAGGATTTACTCTCTTTCTTAAGAGTGGAGGTGTTCGAATTGAGAGTCTCCACTTTGATGGTTAGCTTGGTGATAATAGAATATAGTTTATCCCTAGAATAAGAGTCAAAAGGATTTACCTTATTCTCACCATCACTGTCACTATCATTGTTGGAGAAGTGCTCACTTAAGGACTCATCTGATCTTTCCTCAATTGCCATGAGACATAGATTTGTTAGCTCTTTTCTTGTGTCCTCTTTATCAGGTTTGGAGTCACTTGTATAGGCCCATATAGCTTTGTACACTTCCTGTCTTTCTTAGAAGTGTATTTCTTAGTAGGAATTTTTCTTTTCTTTACCTTAGGACAATTTAACTCAATGTGTCCTTTCTTATTGCACTCATATCAAATGAGTTAACTCTTACTACTTTTCTTCTTGTATCTCCTTGCCCTTTTGCTTTTTTAGAGAAATTTTTTAACTTTGTTTGTTATGAGGGTAAGGTGTTCTTCTTCATTGTTATTTTCATCATCACTAGAAGAAGATGTTAGTAAGCAAGAAAAAGAGGGGGATTCAGAGCATACATCTTTGGCTTTTAGAGCCAAGTCTTTCTTTCACATTCAAGAACTTTCAGATGTCTTTTCGAGTATGATTTCATGAGCTAGAAGCTTTTCCATAAGTTCATCCAGAGATAGGACTTCTAGCTTGATAGTCTCCTCTATGATTGTCTTCTTAGCTTCCCACTTGTCCTTAGGAATAGTTTTTAAGATCTTAGCAACCATATCTTTATTAGAGTAGGACTTCCCAAGAGTTTTGAGAGTGCCCACAATATCAATAAACCTATTACACATCTCAGTTCTGGCCCCACCAAGCTGGTATATAAAAGTTTCATATATACAAGTATGCATTTGTATCTTTTTCTTTTTAACGTCACTGGTGCCTTCATGTTGAGTCTACAAAGTATCCTAGATTTTCGTTATTAATGTGCACATTTACAGCTTTGCATACTGAGATTTATGGACAACATAAAAGAGAACGTGCATGACTCGTCAATTTTTGAGATTTGCCTTCTTTTCTTCTATTGTCCATTAACTCTTGGGCTTGGGAACATGAACATCTCCAACCAATTTAGTTGGTACTTCTTTTCCTTCTTTGACAATGTCCCACAGATCTATGGTTTCACTATCTAGAAAGATTTTCATACGATTCTTCCAATACCCATAGTCATCTCCTTTAAAGAATGGTGGCTTATGGATTGATTGTGATTCCTCATGAATTACCATGATCTTTACTATGAACACTCTCTGAAACCAATTATTATCCCTTTGTACCCTAGAAGGGGGGTTGAGTAGGGCAATGGCAAGTAAAACTCAATAACTGAAATATGCGAAAATTAAGAGAAGTAGACACAATCAATTTACAGAGGATAGGCATAACCCTGCCTACATCCTCTCCTCTAGTCTTCCACTAGAGACTTTCGCTATCAAGATAAACTCCAGGTGCTATCAATCACCTTTACATAAGTAGTTTTTGAGCACTACTAAGTCGTTCCAAGTAGAATTTTGGGTGCTACTAAAACTGTTTCCAAAAATAGTTTACAGGTACTACCTTACCTTTCACAAAAAAATGATTTAGATCTATAGAGATCTTCTTAAACCCAAAAACTTTGTATAAAGGATTTACAAATTAAAGATAAGAAAGAATACTTTCACTCAAGCAATAAGCAATAATGATCACACTCATAAATTATGTTTGACTTGGTGAAGAGCTTTAATAGATGTCGTAAGCTTGTTCTTCAACTATATTTTTGAAGATGTCTTAAGCAAGCTTTGACAATTAATCTTCCCTGAAAGCTAGATTTCAACCCTTTTATCAAAGATTATTTTCACAATAGAAGAAACTCGCTTTTTATTATTTCTCACTTTTTGTCTCCTTAATTTTGTTGTGGGAGAGTCCTTTAATAGGTAGAGACACGAAACTAACCATTAAAAGGAAGGTTATCACTTGATGTCAAACAGTAGTCATTTAATGCTTATTGGACTGTCTCCATGCTCGTTGTTAGGTGAAAATACAACTTCAATGGCCGTTGATTTTATTGAAATGCCCATTAGAACTAGTTGTTCGACAAAGATCTGTCTAGATGCTCCTCTTTTGACTTTCTTAATTTTTTAGTCACCAATTCCTTCAATGACTATTTGAGCTGTTCAATGCCTATTGGAATTAAACTTCAACTCCTGTTGGGGTATGGACAATGTCTGTTGAAAAATCTCCAAGAGGATATGAGCTTGATGCTCTGTTTTTTCAAGATTTTGTATAGTGTTTCAACAACTATTGGCTTTGGTTCAATGCCCATTGAAAAGTGTTCCAATGCTTGTGGAACATTTGATCATCTCCCGTTAGAGAGTCCAAAAACTCCAACTCTACCTAGGTGCTTTTCCAACACCCATTAGTATAAGTCTAATGCTCATGTCAAAATTTCAAGGTTTTTGTTCACATCAAGTCATGTGATCCAATGCCTGTTATGAAAATGCAACATCTGTTGAGGCATTGATGAGCAACACTTATTGCAAAAATGCAATGCCCGTTGAAAAGGCTTGCTTACAAAGCTCAATATAACATTTGTTGTATAATGAAAGAGTTAATGGTTGAGAGGTCCAGAATCCTTAACTTATATTTGGATATCACTTAAATGTCTGTTGTGTATCTTTAATGCCCGTTGAAATGCCACAACACCCATTAGCTTTGAATACTTAGAGTTTTTCCAAAAACAATTCATTTCAAAACCTTTGATCAACAAATTGATGTACCTGCAAGATCTTTCAGACAAACTCAAACAGGAGTGAGTTTTTTAGATGTGTTTGTAATCATCAAAACAAGTTTGGTTTACAAAAACTCCTAAGCTAGATCCAACATTATGTTTAATGAATATTATATATTTAAGAATTTAAATTTAATTGAGTATGAGATGACATTTAAAATTTTTAAAATGAGTTTATTTAAAGAAAATATATTTAATGATTTAAAAATTAAAGATATGAAATTAATTATTTTAAGTATAAATTTTATTGAGATTTAAAGAATTTATGCAAATTAATTTAAGTTAATATGAATATATGATTTGAATGATTTTAATATTAATTATATTAAGTGAATAAATTATGTTAAGTAAATGATTAAGGAATTTAATAAAATGATGTTAAAATATTAAGTTATTTAAGTTTATTGACTAAATTGATTTAATTTAGAATATTATGCAAATGGATTTAATAATGCATTTAGCTATGAAAAAAAAGTTATTTATACAGGAAGATTTTTGTTAAACTTTGATTGATTAATTAATTTATGAGAAATATTTTATGTTATAAAAATAATTAATTATGAATGATTTATTATTTAATTTAAGTAAATTTAATATTAATTTATTTAAGAAAGATATTATATATCTAAGAGAATTAATTTAAATTAAATTAATGTATGTATTTTATGAAAATTTAAATATTTTGCATAGATAAAGAATTTAATTTTGAGAAATTAAATATTTATAGAGTGCATATTTTAGTTATAAGAATTTTGATTATTGTATTAATAATATTATTATTATTATTATTATAAAAAAGATATAAAATAAAAAAGGAAATAAAGTTAGTTGCAAAAAAGACAAGCCAAAACAAATTGTTCTAGCTTGCCAAAATCAAGTGTGCAACAAAGGAAAGGGACTAAGTCCCTTCCTTAGCCTGCACCGCATAGGCGAGAGAGAGAGAGAGAGAGAGATGTGTACATCTCAGTCTAGCAGGCCCTCAGCAAAATAATGTCGTTTTGGGTTCATAGGTGGTAGAATTTTGTTTAGGCCATAACTTGCAACAGCAGCTCCATTTGAGGTGATTTAAGTTTTTGTAGAATACTTTATTCACAAGGTTTTTATTGACACCTAACCTACCTTAAAAAGAGGTCGGTTGTCAGAGGAATATCTTGTCGTCAAAATTTCTGTCAAACATGTGTTTTTTAATGATTTTGGACAAATGATAGATCGTATAATGACGTTGTCAATTCTTATGAAATCTTGGCAGAAAGATCTATAAGGTGAATTTGGTCATTTTCCAAAGGCCGACAATGAGGAATTTTGGCCGCCAGCACATGGTGGTCCGACAACTGCCTAATAGTTATGAGTAGTAATTAATACCAGAAAATCTTATTATGCCCTTTAGCATAATAGGTGCATGTTTCGAGAATTTTTGAGGCTTCAATAAGATTTTACAAATTTGTATTGATTTTCTAATAATTATAAATTGGATCCTAAAATATAAAATTGAGGTTTATGTGAGATTTATTATTAAAAAATAGATTATGTAGATGCAAAATAATATTAATTAAATTATTGATAAAGGAATTAGAGCTAATTATATATAATTGAGGTTAATTATATTTTTGGACTAAATTGAAAGAATATAAAAAGTTTGAGGACATTGATTAAATTAAGGATTTTAAGGCAATTAATGGAGAATTAGTAATAGTTATGAATATAACTTAAGTTCTTATAATGAAATGGAAGTAGTAATACTAAATAAGGATGTATATGTAATAAATAGACTAAAATGATAAGTTTAGCAAAGTTTAAGGACTTGAAAGATTAAATCAATGATAGTTATGCATGTTTATAGATGTTAAATAATAAATTATGAGATCTTATATAGACCATGAACCCGAATGGTAGGAGTTATATTTGTAAATGTAATTTTTGGGCTAAATCATAAGTTTAGGAAGAATTTAGATTTAATGTCCTTATGGACCTTTTTGGCCAATAATAGTTTACTTGATGGATAGAATATGTTCAATGGATGAGTTTCCATATTTTTAGTATTTTTATTATATTAAAATAGAATTATTTATATGTTTAGGTGTGTGTGATGCTAAGGATCAAAGATAGAGAAAGAGATGCAATTAAGGATTAACAATGTTAAGTGAGGGGTTTTATTGTGGATTTTGAATGTCCATTGTATACATGGACCATAGTTTTATTTATAATTAGTTTATGCAAAAGTCATACGCATTTTGTGAAATTAAATGATTTGCCATGATATAACTTTTTGTACAGTTGTCATGTGATGTGAGGATAGTTCAAGGATGAAGTGGGAATCAAAAGAGTCATAACCAGTTATGCAAAGATTGAGACTTATATGATATTAATGATATGATATGCATGTATGATATGGCTAGTGAGGAAACTCCCCCGGGTAGGAGATAAGTAAAGGATACGGCTAATAGGGCAACTATTTTGAGAGCGCATGATTAGAGAAGCAACTCCCCTATGAGAGAAAAATAAGTAAGCCAAGTAGGGATTCTCATAAACTTAACTATCCATATGAATAATATTATGTTATGTGATTATATATGCAAATGTTGTACCATATAGATAGAAATGCATTCATATAAAGACATGTGAGCATATATAATGGATATATAGACTTTTCAATCAGTTTCCCACAAGGAACTTATCCCTTCACACACACAAGTGTTTTGCATGTTAGAATGATATGAAGATGTTAGCATTGGTGGAAGTTAGAAAATTAAATAATAAGTATCATGTATATGATAAGGCACTATAATTATTTCTCTTAGTTGCCTAAGTGATTATGCATTAATGTTACGATTAACAAACATGATTATTATGTATTTTATATTCTTAGTTATCTCTGCAATATCTTTAAATATGTTATGAAATATCTAAAATGAGTTTTTATATATGAGAATTAAATGTTAATGATTAAGATATATAATGTAATAACATTACAAGTTAATAATTATGATATGCAATGAGATTAGAATGATATGAGTTAAGAATGAACACGTTAATTCTAAAGACAATTTTATGAGAGCTATTTTATATATGACTTATGTTATGAAAGAAAAGAGAAAGAAAAGTGAGAAAGAAAAGAAATATCATATTGTTAATGACTTATATTATGAAGGAAAAGAGAAAAAAAAGTAAGAAAAGAAAGAAATAAAAGAAATGTCATGTTGTTAAGAAATGTATAATCTAATCGCTCATTAGCTTATTCCTTAGAATTCAAAGAGGTGTTAATGCAAATTTAAGATTTTAATATTAGAGCGATGCAATGAAAGGCATAATAGAACTTCCCATGAGTTAAATTAGACTTGTTATTGGTTTTAGAGGCCTTAAGCCTTTTCTTTCCCTAATGTCCACATGGTCTAAAATTCAAGTCATGACAACACTACTACTAGGGCATCCACAGGAATGTCACCTTATTCTTTGGTATATGGGATGGAAGTGATATTACTGGTAGAGGTGAAGATGAAGTCCCTTCAAGCATTGATTGAGTTAAAGATCCCTGAGTACTAACAGAGTGGGAATAGGTACGATCATATGGTATTACTAGATGAGAAGAGGTTGAAAGCCTTATATTAGACATAACTTTATCAAAGAAGAATCACATCCACCTTTAATAAAAAGATTAAGTTAAACATAATAAGACTAGGGGATTTGGTGTTAAAAGTAATACTACCTCAAGCTTTGGATCCTAAGGGAAAATTTAAGCCAAGTTGGAAAGGTCCTTGCATGGGTAAGTAAATATACACAAGGGGAGGGTGAAATTATTAGACTTAGATAGGAATTAGTTCTCTGAGTAAGTAAATTTAGATAAGCTAAAAAGATATTTCATGTAAGGTGAAAAGGAAAAATAAACCCTATTAAGTTGAAAACCTAAAATGGTGACTAAGGCAAAAGTTATGGAAAAAGATAAAAAGAAGAAAAAGATAGAAAAAGAAAGATAACAATAAGAATAAAAGGCAAGGGAAAACAACCAGCTAACAGGGAAACTTGATAGTAGGGTCAAGCAATGGATGAGATAAGGATGATAGAGCAACCATAGGGGAAATGAGGCGACAAAAATTGAGTCAGTACATTGAGATTAGAAAAAATGATTGAATATTTTAGTATGCTATTATTAGAGGTTGAAATGCATAAACTTAATGTGTAATATGCAAAAGGTAGTGATTAATGGCCAGCATTGCACTAAAAGAAAATATATTAACATAACATAAGTAATATTTGTCAAACATGCCTTTGAGCTAAATGCAATATAGAAGTTCTTGCTCATGCAAGCATTGTTATCATAATTTCTTTCAAGTCCTAATATCTTACACCTCTATGTATCATGTAACCAAGCCTCGAGATTAGCATCATCAGAGGTAAAAAGCCTTAATGGTAAAGAAATGGTAGACCTGATCATCAGTCTAAGTGGCCTCTTTACAAAGGAGGTAGGAAGCCTACGACATTTTAATAAGCTTTAAACTAGCAACGAATGCTTGAAGGATCATAAAATGTGCCAGATGTCAAGGCAGGTATGATCACATACCCTCTATAAGTCCTCAAGGTGACCCTAATTAGTCTCTACCATATGCATGGCTAGCATATGTCATGATCAGATATATGGGACAACCACTCGATCCACTCAACCATAGAAGAAGCAAGTCTCAACAGGTGACAATTCAAATAGTGTCTTGGGAAGTGTGGCCTCACATCCATAGTAGGAACCTCAAATAAAACCTAGCCTCTTGTGTAACCAAATTAAAAAAAAAAAACAAAGAATAAGAATAAGAAAAAAAAAAAAGCAAAAAAGAATAAGCTTGCTAGGTTTAAAAATCTAAAAAGGCGACTTGAGCAAAATTAAGCCATTCTTTAGATTGAAAACCTATAACAGTGATCCAAACAAAAGTTAAAATGAAAATAAAAATAATAAAAAGAGAAAAAAAAGAAAAGAAAAAAAAAGAGGTTGCTGGAGGAGCACACCTAGAGAAGTAAAAGACTCATCAAGAAGGACTAGCTAACTCCTAAGGCAATTTTACTTAAACCCACTAAGGTCTCACCCAAGATCACTAGTAATAGAGTTTTGCCTAAATCAATCTCTCTATAGGCTGAAGAACCTGAAAAAAGTTGATCTCACCATCATCTTGATGAAGTAGGTAGTCACCTATCGAAATAACTGATAAAATGCAAGCTAGTGCAGCCTTAGCCTCACTCATGCGAGGACATAAGAAGAATAAAGGAGAAAGCAACACCTTCTCTTCCCTTAAAGTGTATAAAGGTACCTTATCATGGGGCAAATCAAAAAGCTCCATCATATTATGTATGTCTAGGTAGTCTAAGCTAAGAAACACGATCCTATCAAAATCTGAGACATGGAAATCTAAGATGGTGCCAAACTCCTCAAATAATGGGCAAATCTCTGTCCCTAAAGAGGAAAGAATGGGCTTATAAGCCCTAAAAATCACAAGTAGCATGAAGAAACTCCTAGTTAAGCTTGGCAAATGAGAGGTAATTAAGAGCCTTAAAATCTGCTAAAGAAGAAGAGACTAATCCAATGCATGAAGGGTCTTAAAAACTTCTCTAGTCATGGTTCAGAGGTTAAAAATGGTTGTTATGGTTATAGAAATTGAGGAAGAAAAAGATAATGGGAGGTTAAAGGTGAATAGTACAAACAACCTAAAAAACAGGGGCAGCATCAAAGATATTTTCCACACTTCACAAAAGGTCAAATTCAATAAGACAATTATAAGGGAGGGGACAAATAAGTAAGTAAACAACGGTGTCACATCATTAAAATAATTTCATAAAGAATGGAAAAAATTCAATAAATGAATAAATGTGCGAATGGAAAAATTAGGGCATTAAGGCGTAGCTATATAAAATAACAAGAGAATAAAGGATCAAAAATGAGTAATTACCATTCAAAATGTACATAATATTTCTATAATTACTATAAAAGAAGAATAATAATAATAGAAAGCAAGGTGATAGATGATGGGCTCCTACTCTGTAACAGCCATATTCATTTACATAACTCATATCATTCATGTTCAAAATACATATGCATAAAGGTTTTATCCATCCTACACACAATCAAACATTTACTTGATGTACATATATGTATATGACACAAGGAGAAAGAGAGTTTGGATTCAGCCGACGAC